>CAVNYN010213076.1:94915-153234 GCA_963692815.1 Nyctanthes arbor-tristis
CCAAAAAAAAAAAAAAAAAAAAAAACACCTAGGAATCTGCAATGCATCATAATGGCCAAAGCCATGGTATGGGACTCTGATGGGATTTTCTTTGCCGTACTTTTGCCCATACTCAGCTATGGATATAAGGCCATCAGAATCCTCATCAGAGTCCTTATCATATATTTAAGTTGAAGAAGTCTTGAACCTCTTAATTTTATTTCTGTTGGTGGTCGTACTTAGTAATTTTATTTCTATGAAGTTGCTATAGCCAACTACAATTTTGAACTTAGTAATTTTATTTCTATGACCATGAGGTTGTTATATAACCAACTACAATCCTGATGAGGTTTGGATGGTTTCTCATTGTTTGCATATCTTCTCTCTGATTCAGTGCCTAAATTGTTTTGTACTGTGTCAGGGTTTACATGCCTCTTGTTCATGATATGGTTTGATCTTTGGAACATTTTTGAAAAATTTTAGAATCTACCCGACACATGAAGCGCGGCAAAGAAAATTTACAACAATGATCTTTTGAAGCTGTAACGTTTGGCAACCGAGTTTTTTTCCCCTCATTGTGTTTATGCAAATACAAACGTTATTCACTTGTACTAGGTGGATGAATAATGAATATTTAAGCTGTTTTTAAATTCTAATATATGATGAACTTTAACGCATAGTGTACTTACAATAAAACAACAAGAAATCAGTAACACGTGCAATGCACGTGCCAACTCTAGTGTGTATATAAGAGCGAATCAAGATAAAACTTTTAATTTCCTTTTACACACTTATATTTTTTTAATAACCTAATTTACCCATACCCATATTAATTAATTAAAGAAAACGTACAAGATATAAATTCTAAAATTCTAAAACTCACCATATTTCTTTGCTTCCAACACCCGCCCCCCCCCTCCCCAAAAAAAATTGTGTCCTTTCTCCTACCTCTATTTCACATATTTTACCATTCTAATAATTAATTAGGTGGTTTGTCAAAATAATAATAATAATAATTAATTAGGTGGATCAACTGTAACTTTTATCCTGGCGTTGGGGATGCTGACTATAAAAAAAAAATCCTAACATTATTTTCTTATTAGTATATATATATATATATATATATATATCACATTCCACTCTCAACGAATTATTTTCTCAACTAACAACTATATTATATTTTTCGCCGGCAATAAATATGTTGTTGCCATATATATAACTACTATATCATATAAGCCAACAGTTATACATCTTGAATGGAGCGTGCATTAAAGTGAGTTCTGCTTGATGATACTACCTCCGTTTCAAAAAGATAGTTTATGTCAACTTTACACACAGATTAAGAAAAGTTTGTTTAATAGTACTTAAAAAGTAAAATTTAACATCATTTACTTATTATGTCCTTCATTTGTTAATTATTTCACTTTAATAATTTTATTTTTTTAATACTTATATGCATTAAATGAGAGTATATAAGATAAATCATATTTCAATTACTTTTTAAAAAAGAAACTGGACCATATTTTAGGACGGATGAAAGAGGAAAGATGGACAATCTTTTTAGGACGGAGATAGTACTTTTTTACATAACTAGTAAGAATATAATTGATATTTATTCACGTTAAATTCTTGGCTAAAATCAATTTTAATAACGCTACATTAATTTTAATATCAACTGGCTTATAATTTTATACACTATAATCATTTGCACTAAATATTTTGCTTTTATGTTATTTTAATTTATTTATTTCATCTCCTCAATGATATATTATCATTGAGTTAAATTTGTGTATCTAATGATATCATTTGAACAAATCACGTTTATATCACATGTGTTACATATATGCGTAATGATAAACTTCCATAATAGTTTACTAGTTAGTTCATCAGTTGTGTATTAACAAGAAGGGTAAAACTGTAAATTAAGACATTTAAACAATTTGAGCTTTAGATATTTTAGGGTTAAAATTATAAATCGGTGAATTATATACTTATCTCTACTATATATAAAAAGGTAATTATATTACCACTATAATAATTAATTGTCACACCACAAATTAAATCTTTACTTAGATATCCTTGAATAAGATTACAATAACAACTTTAATTTAAATATATTGTACATTCCTTTAAAATATATTATATTTTTCATTATTTTTACATTGTTTTCTCTGTACACCACATCAAAAATCTATTCTTCTCTGTGTTTCTTTCTCATTATCTAATCTTTCTGGTTAGATATTGTTAGCTAAAAGCACAACGGCAACTCATAAATTATTTTTTCCAGTGGCTATTAATAAAGATTAATTAACACAAATTAATTTTCTTGAGGAAATAATACAAATTAACGAGAAGTGAGTGCCAATTAGAAACAGTAGAATCCAAAATGTAAATGATTTATTGTGTTTTGGGAAGAGGGGGAGGGGAATAATACGGTTTGGAAAGGGAATAATACGGTTTGGAAAAGGGAATAGCACCCAAACTCCCCAATCTAAAAGAAAATGTTAGTTTGGCCGTATGTGAGAGCGAGGAGCTTGTTGGGGGCGGGGGGGTTTCAACACAAAACCGCTCCTGTGCACCCAATTCACTTCCCTTCGTTTGGCTTTACAACTTACATTGATAAAGGTAAAATGCTTGATTGAAAATCCTTTATAAAAGGTAACAAGCATGTTAATGAAGAGGTCCCGTTATCTTGGTATCCTTTGTGGAAGTATAAAAGGTTACACATCTAGAATGATGTTTAATGACCAATATCTACTTATAGTTTTGGACATTTGGTAAAATAAAATGATGTCACATGGTTTAAAGTTAAAACATTTTAATTATATAATAATTGGTATGTTTAACTGCACAAATATTATAATTGTTGTCAAATGGAAATTTTGCCCCGATTAAGTATCTACTTCTTCCGTCCCACAAAAATAGCCTTTTTTATATTTCACTTAAATGAAAACTAATTAATATTATTAGAAAAGTGTGGATTCAATATATATATATATATATATATATATAGAAAAATGTAATTTAAGAATGGGTAAACTTCACAAAAGGTCTCCCAACCTTTACAAAAAATAACAAATTTCATTCCCAACCTTTTTGCTTCTGTTTTAAAAAACGACCAACCTTCTAATTAATGTTCTAATATGTTATTTTATTTACTTAATATAGGGGTGGGCAAAAAAGTCAAAACTGAGTTAACCGAACCAAAAAAAACCGAAACCGTTAGATTATAATCTAGATTATAATCTGTTACGTGGCATCATTTTATTGGTTGCTTTTTGTAAAAAATAAAAAATTGTTATTTAACTTTTACTTTTTGACTTTTTGAAAAAAATGAAACAGATGAAATGATGCCGTGTGGCAGATTATAATAAAAACAGATTATAATTTAAGTTGCCAAACACTTAATTTTTTAGGTTTCAATCTAAAACCGAAAACCAGACCGAAAACCATTGACTTATAGTAGAACTTAGCTTTAAGTATATGTTTTCAAAATCTAGTATAATAATTTGGTTACTATTTTTTAGTTTTAGTATTGTTTTTGTAATTTTATTACCATGTTTAGTTTCAATTTTTTTTCTAATAAAGTTTATTTATTTTTATTTAGCAAAAGTGTAAATTTATTAAATACAAAAACCAAAAAACAAACCGAAAGAAACCAAAACCAAACAAAACCAGAACAATTCGGTTTTGAAACTAATAAGACCAAACCGAGGTCCTTTCTTTCACTAACCGAAACCGAAAATTGAACGTCCAAGCCTAATTTAATATTTCACTTTACTTGTCTTTTTTGGTTGATTATTACTGTGCACAATAAATAAATATGTGTATATTAGAACATTAATTAAGAAGTTAAATAAAGAAAGTGAACTATAATTTAAAACGGATGTAAAAGGAGTAGATGACTATCTTTGCGGGACAGGGAGAGTAATAATATTCCTCCAAAATAGTATTTCAATGCACTTTATGATCTTCTTGAAAAAAGTAAAAGTGTACCATATACTTTGAATGGGAGGGTATGTAAATATGATTAATTTGATATATTTGTATCAAGAGTAATACTATTTATCTCGGCTGTCAGGAGGACACTAATCTTCAATCTAGTTGTCATTTTTACATTGTTAGATAATGAAGGGTAAATTTCACATATCGTCCCCAACCTTTTTACTTAGAATCGTCTGGGTCCCTAAGTTTTTTTAGCGTACTGGGTCATTAACCTTTCATAAATGCATGCAAAAAGTCCTTATTAATGGAATTCATCCAAAATTCTGCTAAGTGATTGACAAAATTACCTTTATACCTTTATCCTCTAAATTAAAAAAAAAAGAATTTAAAAATAAAAAAAAATTAAAAACATAAATGGAAAAACAAAAAGAAAAAAATTGAAGGAGGGGTCTTTCACTGCTATTTCCGGCAGTGAAATGAACTTCATTGCTGGAACGGAAGCTCTTGACTGCCGGGAATGGCAGCCATGGCAGTGTTTGCTGTCATTACAGCTCACAATAGGGGGAGCTCCCCCCATTTTCCCTGCCATTTTCAACGGAAAATGGGAAAATAGAGGGAAGCTATCCCCATTTTCCCCTCCTTTTCGAGCAGAACAATAGGGGGGGCTCCCCACCATAGTTTTCCTCCGATTTTCCGGCCCAAAAATGGCAAAACAATGGAAGCGAGCTGCTCCCATTTTTCTACCGAAAATGGCAGGGAAAATGGGGGTGAGTTGCCCCCATTTTTCTGCCATTTCTGGGCAAGAAAATAAGGGGGAGCTCTCCCCCCACTGTGAGCTGCCGGAATGGCAGCAAGCACTGCCGTTCCCGGCAGTCAAAACCTGTCGTTTCGAAAGTGAAGTTTACTACAGGAAACGGCAATGAAAGACCCCCTTTAATTTTTTTTTGATTTTTAAATTCTTTTTTTTTTTAATTTAGAGGATAAGGATATAAATGTAACTTTGTCAACCACTTAACGGAACTTTGGATGAATTCTGTAAATAGAGACCTTTTGCGCGTATTTATAAAAGGTTGATGACCCAGCGCGCTAAAAAAAGATTAAAGGCTCAGGCGATTCTAAGTGCAAAGATTGGAGACGATATGTGAAATTTACCCAATAATCAAACGTCCATCTAGTCAATACCTAATAAGAAAATGCCAATTAAATTGGGGACCATTTTAACAAATTGCATTATTCTTGTGTCAAAATGGAAATAGCTAGGCGCGCTTGGTCTAGTTTAGTTTTGGCAACCAAGAAAAGCTAAAGGCCTTGCAAGAAGCATCGTCAGAACTTTGAGGGCTTAACTATAAATACAAAAAAAGATTACAAAAATGAGCTATCTAGACGAACAGAATAGACCTGCCGAAGACGATCAATGGGGAACTCTGAATTATCTTCCACCACCGATCCTCGCTTTGCGTCGGCCAGCAGGTTTTCTTCCGATATATACTTAGAATTGATAATGATATTATCTGTAAGCGAAGGCTAAAAGCTCCCTGTAATTGCAGGGCTTTCACTCCGAATGAATTGGAAGACCTAAGATCACTTTACACATCGCTGGCAACCCAGTCTGAAAGCTATGGAAAATATGTATCTGTTAAGAGTCTGGGAATTAATTGTTCGACTAGTTGCCTCCATTTTAGTAGTCAGGACATGATGCAACTCCAGGGAAACTTACCTAATGTTCGGATGGCAAGTTATGAGAACTCCAGAAATTGTCAATCCGCCATAGGTATCCTTCAGCTTCAAAGAAATACAATTCAAGAATCAATTTACTCGCTGTCAAAAAATTTAATGCCCATCAGTCAAGTAACTTGAACATAACGTAGATTCAAATTATTATTTATCATAGAGATTTTTGTTATTGGTTTTATTATATATTTCCGCAAGAGCAGCTGCTAGTGACACTCAACTTACCCATTCACTATGTCCCTCCTACAAAGTTGAGTGAACTGTAAATGCAGATTTCTAAATTATAATTGTTCTGTAGGTTCTCAAGTTCCTAGACTACTGCATCAGGATAATATAGACCC
The DNA here is from genome assembly GCA_963692815.1 of Nyctanthes arbor-tristis. NCBI lineage: Eukaryota > Viridiplantae > Streptophyta > Magnoliopsida > Lamiales > Oleaceae > Nyctanthes > Nyctanthes arbor-tristis. Next base: position 100,912 of record CAVNYN010213076.1, read on the forward strand.
TCATTTAATATTATTGAGGAAGGAATTTGCTTGGCATATTGGAGGAGCATTGCCCCAGCATGAACTGGATGAGTGGAAACTTTTGTACCATAGTGCCGTTCATGGACAAAGTTTCAACACATTTTTGGGCAACATACAGTGAGTTGCTTCTTTCTGAAATATAGTTTCCTTTCAAGAATCTTGATTATGATTCTCTGGTATTTTATTATAGCTTCACTCTTCATTCGCGTGCAGTTATATAAATGCAGATGCTTGTGTTAAATGTGTAACCGCATAAACTCAGATTTGGATATATAATTAGTTATGGGCATAGAAGATCCATGCATGAAATTCCAAAGGAAAATATCAAATCAAGAGACCTAGCCAATTTCCCATCCATTCACTTTTGGATTTGTCGTGGCGACTGAACTTGATGTCTAACAGTTGGTTTCTGGAGAAGCAATGACCGTTATGTGGATTTAGTTATGTTTCTTGCATTTGTCTATGGTAAATGCAAAACATCCATAATTTTAATTGGCAAGCAAAATGAAGACATTGACATCAATGGTGTGGGTGTATTTGCTAGTGCATGTATATTTACACATTTAACAATATTTCTCTTGCTTTTCTTTTAGTTCTGTAGTGGTTTGAAGATTATGTGAATGCTAAATGCTACTTTCTATTTCAATCTCAGTTTCTAGGTTGATCTTTTAAATAAGGGTGGAATGGGTAACTGTTCAATTAAACTGCAGAAAGGACCAAGGACCTACTATGTTGGTTATTAAAGATAAAGAAGGCTGCATATATGGTGGCTATGCTTCTCAGGCCTGGGAAAGACATGCTGATTTTTATGGGGATATGAAATCTTTTCTATTTCAGCTATTCCCAAAAGCATCAATATTTCGGCCTACTGGAGCAAACCACAACTTACAATGGGTAAGTATTTGAACTTTTTATGTGCAAAACGCTCATTTAATGTGTCATCTATGGATAAACGCTCATTTAATGTGTCATCTATGGATAGTACAAGGACCAGAGAGTGCCAAGAAAATATTTTGGTTTGCTGGTCATGCAAATAATGAGCAATCGCATTGCGGTGACGTTGCCTGATGCATCTATAAGTGGTCCAGAAGTCATTTACCCAGTTGTAAGTGACTCGGTTAATAGTGGGCAGAAAATGCCGTCCTCAGCTAGCGAGCTTTTATCACAAGAAACTGTGGTAGGGTGCTAAGTTAGCAGTTAGCATGTTTTGAGAGGCAGACTATTTTCTGCAGTTCCTGCTGATGAGTAGTGGGCTTAGATGAGTCGCCATCAATAGAATAATTCAATTTGCACCATGGCTGGAACGCGCTGCCACAGTAATCCTGAACCCTCTCTTTTATTCAAAGATCTAGTGGATATGAATCATAGATTTTCACCAAATTCTTGGGCTAGGTTTCTGTTCCAAAATGCATATAAAAAGGTTTTGAAATATTGATATAGAGAAAATGGTTGAGCGTGATTAGGGTTGAGAATAAGAGGGAGTCTGTGGAAGTAGTAGGTCATAGGTTACTAGTTAGAATAGGATTGAGCCTTTGAAGGTCATGGAAGTTGTAGATTAGACATTGCTAGAAGTGTAAGCCTACTTTGTTTTAGCCGTAGACATGAGTGAGCTTGAATTTAGTTAGGAGAAATGGAAGTAAGAATTCTAACAGTAGTATGATTCGTTGTGGAAGGGCTATACATGACTACATGGTCCATAGACATCATGAATATTCTCAAATCCACCTCTCTTTTCCTTATCCTATGGCTTGAAATAAGGGGAATTTGGTGTTGAAGGCATCTACGGCGGGTGAAGAGAGAGAAGTGTGGCCAGAGATAATGGAGCAGAAGCCAAGTCATAATTTTCAACGAGCATTCAAAGTAATCTTGTAACGACCCGTTTCACTTTGACATGATATTGTCCACTTTGGGCCTAGCCTACACGATTTTGTTCTTGGATGTATGCTAATTGGAGTGGGACTCTTAGCTTATAAATTTGTCTTTCTTTTTCTATCCAAGCGATGTTGGACTGAGACTGTCACAATCACCCCACCTAAAAGGGCCCAACATCCTTGTTGGCCGCACTTCTGGTTAGGCTCTTCTCTAATATCATTTGTAACCATCTATAAGGATCCGCTCCACTTTGACATGATATTGTCCGATTTGGGCCTAGCCCGCACGGTTTTGCTTTATGACTTCCACCTAAAAAGCCTCATGTCAATTGGAGTGGGACTCTCAGCTTATAAACTCGTCTTTATTTCTCTACTCAAGCGATGTGGGATTGAGGATGTCACAAATCTTTACTTTGATAGGCAGTTTCCTAACATGTGGGAATTGTTACATTTAACCTCAAATCTGACTTTGTTCTAAACTGCGCACATGTGTGAGGCTTATGTGCACAAAGACGCAGTGCGTGGCCTCTACAAATTTCTATGCATTCCTCATTCTAGAACATGAGCCTATAACCTAAAGTGTGTGTTGTCGAGGTTTGAAATTGAATGGTTACTTTAGTTTATTCTTTTTCAGTCCCTGTAGAATAGAATCAAGTTGCCAGACTTTAATTATAGCCACATGGAAAAGGTGCCAATCCCACTTATTTGTAGTTTCTGAAAATCTATGGACTCAGCTTGACTTTCAGTGCTTGCTGAAAGTTATGTAATTGCTCAGCACAGGAAAGTTACAGCTGAAAAGTGTCATGAGATGATACCATATTCACGGGAAGATTTTCGCTCCGACAAACCTTTAAAGTTCACGAGCGAGTTGGATTGATGTCTTAATTTCCCTTCCATAACTCTCTTTTGGCTGTTTCAAAAGAATCGCCACTTTACCCAAACATTTTTGGCATTATATAGTTATATCAATATGGCTGAACACAGTACACATTGCATTTTCCGTTCCCTCCTGTTCTTCCTTGATTCCTTTCTCATGCACCCACCATTACTCCTTCCAATTGATGACAACCCACTTCATCACTGAAACCACTTCCATCACTTCCAAACTCCCCTCTGAAAACTGTGGTTTGCATTACTAAGAACAACAGAGTCAAAAGAACCCTGCAAAGTCTGCAACATCGGAAGAGCACACGCTGAAATCCAGTCACCTGAAATCGTCTGATTTGCCTGGATGTTTTGGTGTGATAGATGGGTTCATGGCACTATGGGTTTCCAGTTGACAGTACATGGTGGTGGCAGCATTAGAAGCTTATCCAGTGTACAGTATAATGGTGTTTTTGATGATGTCTAAGGTTGTATATGCTTGCAATATTAAACTGAGTGCGCGAGTAGCTTCAAGGGTGTTTGATTCTCATCTTAAATTGTCTCACAGACCACCAATTTGACTTCTCAATTTCGACCACATATTTCATACCTCCATTTAAAAATCACTAGTCATTCCACCTGATCTACGTTGACCCTTATAATGAGAATTAGATTGAACTTTATTTCTGTTTACAGGATGGGCATGTTCGCTTATGTTGGCAGGTATATGTTGTTTGGATCCTTGTGGTTGCAGGCTGGCTGGTTTTCCCTGTTGGTGGCCAAGTGAAAAATAGTTATCCAAACTTCAAATGCCATTCCAAGCCAAACACTACAAACCATTTTACAATCCATTTTGATATTGAAGGCGTTGAAATTCAATTTTGCCGTGCATTATCTTGCAATTTGATGTTATGACATACATATGAACTTCAACCTCTATATATATATATATATATATATATAAAAAATATTTTTTGGTGCTGTCAAGAGTAATAATTGTTTTATTTGCAGTGTGCTGTGAATTTCAGTTCGGACAGCATTCCCAATGGCATTGGTTTTGGGGGAAGAGTAAATCATTTTGGCTTGTTCCTCTCAGCAAACTTCGATCGAGGACATACTTTCACATGCACCACTTTTGGAAGCCCTTGCTTATCAACAATCGCTCAAATATGCCCGGAGGTAATTGAATGCTGGGGAGTTGTGTCACAAAAAAGTGAAAACAATAGGCCAGAGGCTCTAAAAGGCACGGTTTTGGAAAGATTCAAGGAGGATCGCCATATGCTCAACATGGTTGGGATTGCAAGTGCGAGAGAATAATGTTTGGTTGCTACAACCGCTGACTGATGATAGTGCATGTTGCTTTCTCGTTCCTGTGAGATTGTTTTTGTTGTACCAATCGATAGCAACTACGATTTGTGAACAAAATAGCATAATTCAGGAATTGGTATTGTATGCGCTGATTGGATAATCACCCGACATATTTGTACTAAAACAGGTTCTTTTTAACTCAACATGTGCTCTCCTCACAAACCCATGCACATAGAAAAAATTACATTTGAATAAATTCTCCAGAAATATGACACATGCATCTCTTTTTATAATATACATACGTACATATAGTGTGTTGTTGGTCTTTGGGGCTCTTTTGTGCTTTATAGTCATTGTCTTTGACGTTTACCTCATGTAGAAGGAGAGGAAACGAGAAATACCAATAATAGTTGAGGACGACAAGGAGGTGATGGAAAATGTGATACTGCGTGTTCGCATCAACATGCAATTTTTGGTTCCTCATGTCTCTGTATCAGCCTTTTGATAATAAATACCGTTTTCAATGGGGGTTGGGACTTTTGATATATTTGGGCCATTTTTTTCTTCTAAATCTGTTTGAGGACCTGTTTCAAGAAAAAAAAAATCCGTTTGTTTAATTGGGCTGTTTAAGCGGAGTTAATGGTGACTGAACATTCTGTCTGAATCCTGTACATGGGAGTGTTGGGCCTTATTATTTTGGGCCATTGTTGGGCCGATTTTATTCTGGTCTGTGCAAGTTGCACCTAAAGTTTCCTTTCTGTACAAGATGATCCCTCCACTTTTAGAAACTTAATTGCAACCCCTTGTTTCAAAAATTTACATATTTGCGCCTGACTTTTCCGAATGTTTAGTGCAACACCTGGAGCCTCAAAATTTGCAAAACATAGCCCTTGCTGCAATGAGAATACTATGGTCAGTGCTTTGTTTTCGGCCTTGCTTTTTCGATGCCTCTGGTTATTGAGCTTAAGGAGCTTGGAAGAAGGGTGTTCCTTGACTATTTTTTCTAAGGAACCCAAAAGCCAATGAGGTGCTTACACCAGGTGAGGTGTAAACACCTCATTGGCTCTTAGGCTTCTTAAAGAACGCTGGGTTCCTTAGAAGTGCTCCTTACTTGACACAGCCTCAAAGGACTATAATAACCACGTAATTCAAGATTGCCCACAGAGGCAGTTGAATCGAATTTTCAAGTAAGCTTTGCCAGAGCAGGACCACTGAGGTGGTTTTATGAGACATTGAAGGAAGCAATATTAGGTAAACCTTCAAGAGAAGTTGGAATTTCCACACTCAGATTGTTATGAGATAAATCAAGTTACCGAAGAGATGAAACGTTTCCAATTGTTGCCAGAATGTTGACCGCTTAGTCGGTTATTCCTCAAATTGAGAACAGATAATTTCTGCAGATTAGACAAAACTATCAGGGAAGCTCCCATTGATGGCATTTTTGTAGGAGAAATCAACAATTCTAAGCCTAGAGAGGTTGCCAATATAGCTGGAAAGATTCCACTCAATTGGGTTATGGCTAAGTGAAACTACTTTAAGTTCATTCACTTTCAAAAAGAAGGAATGCTTCCTGAAAGATTGTTGTTTTGAAGAGCTAGAAATACAAGAGAGGAGATTGTGTAAGACTAACAGGGATTGAACCAGACAGAATTGTAGCTGACAAATCCAGCACTTTGAAAACTCCAATTCTGGTTGAACCAGACAAAGATCCAGCACTTTGAAAACTCCAATTCTGGGAGAAATAATCTTCCTGACGACATATTCAACTTTGAAGCATTTCAGCGTATTCATTAGTATTAGGAAAGACTAAGATCATGATGAAAACAATACGCCAGAGGCTCCAAAGGGCGCAGTTTTGGAAAAATTCAACGACTGGCAATATGCTTTAACATGGCAGGGCTTGCAAATGTGATCTTTGGTTGCACAACTGTTAGTTGCTACAAATGCTGCTGGAAAGTCAAGCATTCTACTTGACACGGAGGTGCCGTTATGTCACCTCCAGCAAAGCAAACATCAAACCAATCTACACTAGTACTCCTACGAAAATGATCGAAAGCCCCACGGAAAGGGAATCAGTTAAATCACCACTGTGAAACAGCATTAAAGGTCCAATTCAATTTAATAAATATCACAACCCTAGACTTAATTAGACATCTTGATATAACAAATCCGGTATATGGATAAATATCACATTTCAATCCAAATCCACATTGATGGAATTTCACCCAAACAATTAATTCATAGCCCGAGACAGAATAATTTGCTGTAACCAAAGAGAGACAAATAAAATTTCAGAACTTCAAGAACATTGAGCAATAGATTATCATAAAATCCGAAAATGCATCATTAGCCGCAAATACTCAAAATGCATAATCCAATTCATAAAAATTAAAGCTAACAATAAACCATTGCAAAGTGACATCCCAGCAAGTCAAAATTAAGCCAAAAACTCCAAATTCGAACCATTTAATTAACTATATCTTAGTACCGCCTAGTGCCGAAGCGGCCGTAGGTCACTGGGGGAGCCACACTAATGGGACCCTGATCCTCCCGGAGAACAACCCCAGGAAGATCCTTCATTCCAAGAGACTCCAACAAATCAACAGTCTCCTGATCAACCTCAATCCGATCGACCTTAATGGCGGATTCATCCGGTACGAAGTCCATGCGGCGCTCACGCTCTTCCTCCTGCAGCTTCAGGGAGATACCACGGACGGGTCCCTTCTGGATTCGCTTCATGAGATGGGTCGAAAAACCGGCAATCTTGTTGCGGAGGCGCTTGGAAGGGATGATTGCCACCTCCTCCAGGATCTTCTTGTTGGTGTGGAAGTCCAGTGTCATCTTCGAGTAGTACCGTTCAATGACCTGGCGAGATGATTTCTTCACTGTTTTTGTGCGAACACGACCCATTTTGTTGCTTGCTTGTGGCGCCGGAGGGGATAGGGGAAGGGGGAACGGGAGCGGAAGAGAATAGAGTTGCAGAAGAGAAGGCAGCTAGGGTTTGTATGATTATATATATTGGGCGAGTTGCACTTAGCTCCCTCTAAAGTTTATGAATATCAAAATAAGTCTCCAAGCTTTTTCTATAGGAGGATTGGGAGCTAGATTGGCTAAGCTTCACATTCTCCTATTTTGACTGAAATCTCAAAAGCTGTTAAAAGAACTCGACTGTGGTACTTTCACCTTTATCCCGTGTGAGCGTAATTTGGTCACCCCAAAGGTCACATCTTTTCCTTTATATTTTTTGTTTTGTGGTGAATAGACGAATTGTATTCCTTTTTATATTGGTTCGGCGGTTCACCGAGATATATTACATGAAAATGATTTTGATGTCCAAAAAAAATTACCTTGATATGCCTTCAAAATAAAAACACCCTGATATATGCCAACATGGTAAGTGGTAACTAATTGGCCAAATGATTAATGTAAATGCAAATGAAAATAGCAACAGGAATTCTTTTTCGAGGAAATTAGCCACACACCCATTAACCTTTGTAATTGGAAAAATACTACTTTTAAATTTTAATTGGCAAATTACAAAGGTTCAGATTTCTTATTTGGGAGAATACGGGTACTTTATTTAAAAAATAGATTTTTTTATTAATTATTTATGATTTAAATATTAATTCTCTCTCTCTCTCTCTCTCTCTCTCTCAACTGCATTAGGAATCCCTAATTAAGGTCTTCCCAGTTTCTTACGCTTCTTGGTCTCGTCGTCTTGATCTCGTCAGCAAATAAGGAAGATCGGCTGCAATTTTGTTCTAGGTACCCTTCTTCTCTCTTAATAACCGCATTGTATTTGCTAGTTTGGGAAACGTTTTGTGCTGGGACTAATTCTTCTCATCTTGCTGGGTCTAATTGCAGTGGCAGACGTTTGAAATTTATACGCTAGTAACTTTCTGGGTATAATATTACGTGATTTTTGATAAATTACATGGTTGGTAGTTCCCATGAAAAACAGTCACATGAAAATTACAATTTCATAAAATAACATATCATAAATAATGACACTGTGTAATTTGTAATAAAATACACAGTAATATAATAAATTACATAAGTCGAAAAATGGATGAAAAAGCCGATTACGTGTAGAGATCGGAAGAGCATCAAGAATACAAATAAAAACGATCTAGAAAATAACAAATCATCCACCTCTTTGAGAACACAGTATTGTAGTAAATTACACGTGTATTATAATCCGAAGAAGGATGTAATTACGTGATATGTAATTTATTACACATCACATAATTTCAAGTTGGCTGAACGTATTAAACCTTTTAAACGGATCAGTGCAATTTGTTCCTTTCCTTGTGTGCTACTCTTCCCTCGATTGTTCGTACAAAAATTGTAGATATTGTTTCCCTCAATTGTGCTCTTCATGTTGAGGTCGACGCTATGTTGAGATGAGAGAGAAATGGTTGTAACTGACGATAATTAGATATGAAAAAGAATTAAAGAGTTTTAATTTAATAAGAATCTTATTTTTAGAATGTCAATTAATTATTCTGATTTTTTAATGTTTTCCAGTATTTTTTATTTTTTTAGAAATTTATTATTTTCAAAATTAGAGATGAAGTATTTTTTACAATTTGTTTTTTAATAACTACAAAGATTAAAATAGTTACAATTAATAGTATTTTTCTAATTTGTTACAAATGTAACGACTTACATATAAAAATCCCTTCTTTTTCTTTGAACCTTATGACTGTTTAGTTATATGCTTCCTTATTCACTGGTAGACACGTTAATATATGCTTTCTTTATTCACTATCATCTTAACTCGTTATTATTAAGGGTATAACAATAATAACAATGAAAATAGATGTGAATCAAATTGTGACGTAGTTGCTCAAATTTTGAGTAGAAAGCCTAAAGTTTGAACTACACCAACCCCTCTCCTATCTCCCGTTGTATCAAGGGAGAAAAAACAATGAAAATAGATTAATTGTTGATTTCATAATAGTTAGACAAAAAATTTTCACAAAAAAACTAAAATTCAAATGTTCACATTTCACATAGGTTAGGGAGCCAGAGTTGCAGAAATCAATTGTCAAGATATCGAGTAGAAGCTGATGATAATAATTTATTAACAAATAGCTTCTAGAAAAAAACAAATTTTTATCGAGACGTACATTTTAAAATATATAAGAAACCAATTTCAAGAGCTCCGCTCTATCTCTATCTTTATTTTAGAAATTAACAATATCGTCACAATCACATGCAAAGCCCGTGAATGTGAACGCTAACAAAATTCCCATTTATTAATGCTATAATACGAGGGACAAATCAAGCAAGGAATTATCTGTTTTGTATAACAAATTCAAACTTCTTTATAGTTCAAAATCTATGAATTTATCAGTTTTAGTTGAAAGCACTTAAAACAACCGCTAAGGTCTTTGGGCCATTAAATGATCTTTTCTAAAACATGAAATTTGACATTATTTACAAATATAGAATATAGTCAATTCTTGAAATGTTTTAACTGAATGAATTTATGGAAGACCCTGAACCAGGCACTGTAATGAGCATGTACCAGGACTGTGAAACACTTGGAACGAACGCCCATATGCCAAATTTTGCGAAACCGGGACTCAAAAGTCAAAAGTAATGCTGTGGTTTAGACCTCTGGCTCCTTAGGATTCACCTCTTCTTCCATTTTCTTTACTTTCTGAAGCTGTCTCAAGAGTTCTAACCTTTCAGCTCCGTAAGTGGAAGGTATCTGCCAGAGAATAAATCAAATATTATTTTAGGTTGGGCTTCAGATGCAGCATGCCAAATAATAGCTTAGAGATCAATTTATACGCACCAGTGATGGCACATATCTTTGAATTGCAGCCAATATGGCGGCATGTCCTACTGCAGTAACCTGCAACATGTGTGAGCATAGTAATGTCAGTGAACCAAGTTCCAGGAGAAGGTAAGAACATAACTAATAGCATTAGGACTTGGACATGGCACATCATAGTAGAGGTATTATAATTGTTCAAATAATTATCGTGGTGTTTTTACTTTCCGGAGCATGTGCATCCAATAGAAACATCCCTTTTAGTAACCCATGAAACTCACATTTATGACAAAATGGAAAAGAAGTCCATTAGCAAATATGTACGAGAAAAAGGAAGATCAAAAGATGGATAGAAATGTTTATGACAGAGAGCTAGTTAAGGCATAAGTAAGCAACGAATGTGAATGTTATGAATTCAAAAAAGCCGTTTGGATATGAATTTCCACTAATATATTAAAGAAGAATCTCTTGCAGGCACCCCTGTTCGTTATGATTTCACAAATTCATTTAATTGACTGAAAATCTACAAGAATCCTCAGTAAAGACAAGCGTTATGAGCAGCAGACGAATATAATAATTCAAAGTAAGAAGGTTAAGGCTTACAGGAAGAAGCATGAGAAAGCCAATTGGAATCACTGATGCCAAGTCGGTTAATGTTCTTTGCAAAGCTTGCTTTTCTTTCTCTGTTAATTCATCGCCTATTAGAATACGTCTCAACAGTCCAACGGAAGCACCAACATCAATGGCTAGCAGCTGAGTGCCTTGCCAAACATCCTGCCCATGAACATCAACATTCACTCAGAGTAACTTAGCAAATAATTATTCCTTTCCTTTTGGACAACAAAGACACTGCCGGAGTAGTTGCGATATTGTATGAGAAGTTCCATTAAAAATCTGATATTAATATAATGCAATGCCAGTCATTCTATATGCAATAATTTCCTTCATGTATACACTACATACATATTTACTTTGACTAACATTTAGAGTTTGCAGCTCAAGTCTTTGTTGCTTGCTTCACATTCCAAGGCGAACAAGGCATGTAAATGATTTAATACAACAGCAACCACAAACTCCAAACATCTATGAACCTCCACAACGGTCTGAAGAAGCCAAATGGGGTGAGAGAGAAGGGGGGGCAAAAAGGTCGTGACTTTGGGCGGGGCCAACTGCATTCTTTGCAGACGCATATGATTCAGGCATTAAAAAAAAGGTTATGAAGCAATTATTTAGCATTTCTTGGGAGTCTCATATCTTCTTTTAAATTTCAATGTGGACTTCCTTCTATTGATAAGACTCATACTCATGAAAATATATACTTCCAACTTCAAAGTAGCCACAGTATTACCCAGGTTTCCTACTTTTGCTGCTTACTAGTGCAGTTATTAAAATTTTCATACTGGATTCATATTAACCTACATTTAGTGATAGAAAATGAAGTTAACAGCAAATATTTTTTCCCCACAAAGTGATGCTCCTGTTTTCAAAATTATTTGAGTGTCAACTTATTACAGGACGATATAATTTTATTTTTCAATTTCCAAATAGTCGTATGGAAAGTATCCTTGCTGATGCTTAGAGCTTAGTTAAACTGGCAAAGCATGTTATTGTTTAGCGGGGCCTATTACGTACACGGAGTAAGTGATACATTAGTTAGATCTAGTATTGGGACAATTTATTGCTTCAATTCAAAAATAAATAAATAAATAATAATAATCTCACAAGCAATAATAGTACAAGTTAACCACTCAAACATATCCATACATATCTGATGAAGAACTCGTAAAGCTAAAATAAAGAATAAAATGGAATGAGGAAGAAGAAAAGGAGAGAAGTATTTAGAATAAGAAATCAATATTTAATCATCAAAAAATAGCCTAATTGTGATAATTATATTAATCCACTACGTAGGGTTCAAAACAAGATCCTAAACGAAACCAAGTATAGACAGAAACGGAAAGAGAGAGAAGAAGGGGGTCGGAGAATCCCGATTTAAAAAATAAAATCACAACAGAAACAAAACCTAATTTAAGTCAAACTAGAAAACAACAATAACCTGAAGTAAACTAATTTAAACATGGTAAAATTTCTACTCTGTATATATCTAACAAGAACTCCATTGATAACCCAAGAGGCAGAACCAATGCAATTTTTACCTCTTATAAGGTGTAAATGGAACAACGCTAGCTGTCCATAGACAACTCCGGATCAGAGATGCTATGGGCCATAAAACAATCATATATGGCCTGTACTACAGCACATACAATTACTTACTGGGTTGTGGCCCAATGAGCTCATTTATCAGAAAACTGAACAGATTCTTTCAGAACAGGGGCTTAAATTTCAGATTCACGTTCCAGAGGGCCATCAGCTCAATGTTATTTATTAATATAACCAGTATCGAAAGTAAAGTAACATTATCATTCTTGGGGAAGAATCACACTACTTGAAGAACTAGGCCTCATTAGACGTTAAAAATTTTTAAGCTGTTAAAATTTTAGAATGTATATTTTGGCATGATGCAGATTTTAGAATTGATGATTTATAATTAAAGCCTAATTAACATGGTCAAATGACTTGAATTTGGGTAAAAAAACAAGGATCTGTATTGTTGGAATGCTGAGTAGTACAGGGTACATATTTTAGAGTATAAAGAGATGATCAAATGCCCAAAGTCGGCATTCCCTACAATGCTCACTTCCAATATACACTGTCAAGTGTCACAAATTTTAAATGTTTATTCACTAGGGGGACATTTGGCATAGTTGGGTGTGGGCATCTAATCAATTTGCTATCACAACTTAAGAGAATATACCAACATAGCTGGAATATACTTACGCTATATAGAAATGCACATCAGTGTGGGTCACAAGCAAATGCTGATCTGAAATTGAAGAAATAGTAAAGTGACACGGGTATTTCTCTTTCTCTCCCCACCTCACTTCAATTTGTATCAAATGATAAAAATCATAGAAGGAAGACATAAATTACTAATTAGTAGAAATCAAAAATGCACATTATCTTTGGAAGATTATTTTTCAGATTGCGAGCCATGTAGATTGACCTTGCATGTTCAAATGGACTGTCTATGAACACCTCAAATGTATCTCTCTAGCTACCTGTCCAATCTAATGCAAGCACCAAATTCTCTGAGAAGAGAGAAAAGGGGGAATAAGAAGAAGACGACATTCATACCGTGCTTGTTTCTTTCAGCTTGTCCAATGATTTCTCAACAATACTTTCTTTCTTGTCTCCGGAACCAGTTTATCTCCTTTAGATTCGTTACTGGACCTTGAAGCATGATCTCCCGCTTGCATTTCTTCCTGAATGAAATCCAAGAGGTCAATCCCATTAAAAAAAGTGCTAATTAATACCTATAAGAGTACAGAAAAACTCTTGACAACTAGGAAGAGAAACCAATGAATTAAATTCTGTTCACTGATCCTATCATAAGCCAACACAAACCAAAATATGTGTGTCAGAGCTAATTTTTTCTGAATTCTAGCAAGGAAAAAAGGGGAAAAAATTGAATTTATGGCTCTGTAGAACCTTTTAGATCTTACAAATTAATATTCAAAATTTCTGCCATCCTCTTAATTTCTGAAGTGCGAAATAGACAACCATCTGTTTTTTAGGTCCTTTTTGCCAGATGTGGCATATACATTGCTCTTACAGTTTTAGGGCTTTGATAGTTCATCTTTCTCCAGGTGTATTTGAATACATGGATGATAAATTGCCACATTTCAGATGTCTATGTGCTAACATACATAACAGATGGAAACATATGTATTAAATTAGCCAGAGTCATATGGGAAAAAAAAATATAAGTAATAGGTAAAAGTAGTTTCTCTGACTGACCGAAAAGCAACAAAGTGCAAGAACTTCAAAACCAGTTTAAGTTTTATTTATTTATTTATTATTATTTTTTTTTTTTGGGGCCACATGTTTCAAGAGTATAGATTGCTTCAAAGCATTTGAGAGGAAAAATAATTTTATGGCTTTAATTTGACAATCATTGACACGGTTCCAGCAAGCGGTAACGACTGGCGACAGAACTGCTCACTTCATCTTAATTATATTCAAGTTGTGGCAGAGATGTGAATGGCTGACTTCTAGCAGTCAAAAGAGTACTCGTAAGATCATTGCAACAAATCCATCAATCTTGCTAGCTTGAAAAGTGGACCTGAACAGAAAATAGGCAGGATAATTGACAGAGTTCATATCCTGTAAACCCAGGATAAGAGGGCTCATGGTCTAAGTTCCACAATTGCCTATGTTATTTGGTGGATTCATGCCTGCTATATTTGATTTTCTCGCATTCATAATTGTGCAATCAAAGGGAAAAAACTGCTCAAGAGCAGGAAAATAATTCAAGGTCTTCAATACATGCAACTGAATGATAGAAAGACCCTTCGCAGATTATCATTATATGTATTCCTGATAATTCAGTTTTCTGTCTTAAGTCTACCACGGTGCATGAATCACTGTAAAGGTCATAAATATTTATAGCTATGCAAGCGGTGATGTCCCAAAGGAACTCCATGATTCCACAAAGATAATCTTCACATAATATTTCGGTCAGTTCAGATGCCTCATTCCTCACGACAATAATATCAAACTACACGTGGGTGTGCTATACCAAAAGTACATGGTTATCACGCAAGGTGAAATGCAGTCAAATAGCTACAGAATTACATAGATAATAATGTTTTTTGAAATCCCAACTACGCTTTTACAGATTATGGACGAACACATTTTTAGCATCGACATGCACCCAGGGCAGTTCAATCTTTTTAAATGCCTAACTAGTTCAAAATTCATATATATGATAACTAGCGAGATTGAACTCAAATTTCTATCTACTTCCACCAGGGATGGAGCTAGAATTTCAACTCAACAGGCGAGTACTTAAGCACAAAAATTAAAATTTCAAAATAAGAATACAACAATAATACTGAAAATGTAATAATCTTTTACCATTGTCCTTTACAACTTGTCATACTTTTACTAACGTTGTATAATGACCCCACATTTATTTCTGCACTTTTGCCTTAATGCTGACAATGGCCATAAACAATAAAACAAGGGAAAGAATCATATACAACTAGAAAAAACCAAAGTAAAAATAGCAACAAAAAGTAAATCATCCTCGAGCAAAAATTGCAGGGGAGGGAGGGAGCGGGAGGGGGCGGAAGAGAGACTAGCATTCAAAAAGAGAGTCACAGGTTTGCGATAGAAGTCACAGAACATTACCATGTTTGAATTAAGAGAAGGAAGCCCTGGTGAGTGGACTCATGTTGGACCGTTAAGTGTCTTGAAATTTCTATGAAATTTACACACTTGATACTTGAATGATTCTTAACTTCTAGCTGGAGCGATGAACTGATGAAGGGTTTTGTATTTGACATCGAAGAGATATTGGATGTTGAACTAGAACCAAATTAGTGGAATTGGGTTCAATTTTCAACTTTGACTGGATCGATAAATTTAACATTATTTGTGCTTGGGTTTCACAAAATTATAATCTGACTTTAAAAAAAAAAATGAAGAAAATATTTGTGGACCAATTCATTGGGGCAAATTGCCCCCCACTGTATCCTTAGTACATCTGTCTTGACTACAATACCAGGTTGAACTACACCACCTAGATTGTTTTTTTTTTTTTTCCCTTTCTTTCTTTCGAACAAGGGGGGCCCCACCTAGAAGCTTAGTCATTAGGAAAAGGGATGCCAAAGTTCTTTTATCTGCTTTTTAAGTGCTCCAAGATTCAAATTTAGCAAATCCATCTTGAGCCTATTCATACTGTCTATGCAAATTTAAAAGGAGGATAACATATGTCTATGCAAATTTGTTAATGTCAGAAATGACAGCTTTCCCTAAGGTATATTTTTTGCCCATTCTGAAGCATTTAGCTAGACTTCTCCATTCTCATGAATACAAGGATCGCTTTTATGGTACCACGATTATATTCTTTTCTTTGTAAATTTATCTATGTTAATTATCAAAACGCGTTCACTTAGCAGCTGCTCAGCTGACCACTTGAAACTATAGAAAGTCCATGGCAGAAGCATTAAAAAAATGGACACCTTTCCAGCTTCCACTGATCTCTCAAGAACTGAAGCCCAATTTTTCTTTATACTACTTAATTTGTATTCAAATTATGGTTGTGATTTTACAGATCTACTTTGTTGTATATAGATGATTTTCCAAAAAAATAAATAAATAAATAACAATGCATAACAAATGACCAACAGGAGAAAGATTTTCATATATCCACCTGATCTTATCTGCGGCGTCATTAACCCTAGAAATGCATTCAACTCTTGATTGTGTATGGTATGAACCACAGTTGATGAAGTCTTACTCATTAAAAAAATGGAGTTTCTCGACTCCATAAAAGAGAGGGCGATGCCTAAGAACCGAGACATAACAATTTGGATATTTTGGCCATTACAACCAAATAGAAGCTCAAATCATACCTCCTCATTTTCATATCGATCAGTGCTCTTTTGAACTCGCTTCTCAAGTTCTATTAGTTCGCTCCTTAAGAGTTCAAAACGTTGAATTTCACTGGATTCCGAGCCAACCATTTCCTCACTCGCTTTTTCCTGTTCATGGTATCTACCATCCTGCAAACAGACCACCAAACAGAAAAAGGAAGTACAACATTTTTAACCCCTCATGTCTCAGAAGAAAAGGAGAGAAAGTAAAAAATTTTAGATGCCATTATGAAAATCTGAACTTCCTGAACAAAATCAGTAAAACCGGAAATTGTCATTGTCTTCAGAAGACACATTTGGATATGTCAGAATATCACTTCATCTACACACTTTTCCTGAATTCTATAGCTCTTAATGTTGCCGATGTTGTTTGCTTGTATGCAAAAACACTGAACATTTATTAATGTCTCATTTATTTTCCACACAGCTACCGGTTTAGCATCATTTAGATGCTTGTTTTCTAATGTCTCACTTATTTTCCACTCAGCTACCCGTTTAGGATCATTTAGATGCTTGTTTCCAGTTATACTTATGCTCTTCCGATCTCATCCAGCTTCAATTATGATTTTTCACGTGATACATCATCAAGTAAATATGTCAAGTTTTTTGCTTCCATGTGGCATGAATTTGATATATAACACTGATTATAACTGAAGCATGTTATAATTGGATGCCAAAGGGACCCAATTATACTCTAATCTAAATCAATTTCAATCACACATTTTTTTTGCACCCCCCAAAATGTCCACTCCTTTGGTCAGTTTTAAATAATTACATCAAATTATAACAGGAAAAAAAGCCCAGTATATACATATTTAAAAAATTCAAGAAGACATTAAAATCACATATCTTGGGCTCATATGAGGAGAACAGCAGAAGGAAAACAAATAAATATACAGGTCGAAGAACAGTTATATGAGTCCATTGAATAATAATATACATTTTCAGCTGTAGTTGACGATGCCAGCTCAAGTGATTTGCCTGGGTGGTATGTTAAAAAACTCCATAATCCATGGGGATTGCTAAACCAGAAAGGGGAAAAAAGATATGTTATCACCAAACGAAATAAATTGAACTTACCGATAAATCTACATAGATAAACAAAAAGTATTGAAAGAGCGACGTAAGGTAGCGTACCAAAACATCTGAAAAGCCTTATACCTTTTGCTCTTATCTGTTTTGACATTAGCAGTTTTCTTGCCTTGTCCTTTAGCATATTGTTGTTGCTCGCTGATTGAAGAGGTAGAGCTAACATCATCTCCCTTGTGGCTCAAACAGAGGGTAAATCAGATGCAAATAAATGGAAAATCAAATTTAGAATATAAATCATCATAAAAAGCATCATAAGGTAAACAGACGTGGATTTAAAACTCAACATGAAATTACAGAAGTGTTTCCATTCGACTTGTGATGTCACTCTGCAGATTTAACGTAATATTGGATTGAGCTTGGGTAAATCTTCCCTGTTGCTTGTTAGCAAGTAGGTGATAGATATCTTACATTTCCTGTTTGTACAACAGCTTATGCATACTTTGCAGCTCGAGAACACCTAAACTCAACAGAGAACTTTTCCCGGGACAACTAAATATGCACTTCAACAAACAACAATAAGCAGGGCAATGACCCATTACACCTCAACTAAATAACGAAAAGAGTGGGACGCTATGCTCCAGAACCTACTGAGGTGTGTTCATATTGTGGTTTCATCTTTTTGTTCTTCTTACTCAAATGTTCAAAACGGTTTGTTCTTTTGGCTTTAATACATTGGTTGAATATTTGTTTACAAAACACTCGCCTCAAGGGCAAATTGCTATTTCATTGTATATGACAATGACATTGTCGTAACATGAGATTAGTAAGAAGAAATAGTTTCGTTTTTGCTGTGGGTTTGAAATACTTCTTGGGAACGCGGTCAAGGCCCAAGCAAAGGTACTTCAGTTCCCCAAACAGAAGTACACTCTGGAATTACAAAGGGAAGCTAGAATACTATGACAACTGGCAGAAACTCCTAGGGATCCAACCTGTGAAGTGGAAGTGAAGAAAGGAACCTCTCCTGTCAGAAAACTTTGAAACCAAAGATTTTTTTCCTTCAACGTAAGTCAATATATTTTTCCATGCAAGAACATACAGTGGTTCTCCGTTAGTAGTATAGTTAGTTAATGAATAACCTAACTGCTGAACATGGAAGTTGTATACCCGGTCCTCGGATATTTAAAAATTGAACTTTTTTTTGGAAAGGATCAAACAAGAACATTGGAATATTTTCCAGAATCCTGATTGGGCTTGCTCACAGACACAAGATTCACTTCTTGTTAGTGCACATATATGTGTTTGCCTTGTTACTTGGTGAAGCAAGAAAGTTGCAAGCTGTATTGTTGAGGTAGAATCCAAAGCCACATTGCAGAATATATGTGAACCAATGTGGATAAAAGGACTTCTTGAAGAGTTAAGATTAATATAGAGACACCAATGAGAATCTCTCTGATATAAGCAGCAATAAGAATGGCAAAGAACCCTGTGCATCATGACAGAATTAAGCATGTAGAGATTGATTGTCACTATATTAAAGAGAAGACCAGGGAAGCCATAACAATAATGACATACTCCAACTTGTCTCTGAACGATATGCTTATAAAGGCTGTTCCAGGAACTAGTATTGAAGCCTTAACCACGAAGCTCACAATCGAGAAATTCTTACTCTAAATCCCTAATTCCTAACATAATCTTTGATTGATAACTTACGTTAGTTATGGTAAAAGTTTTTAGCACACTAGTTTTTAATGAAGTGATTGATTCACTGTGTTTTTATAAACTAGGAGAACGAAGGACTAGATCGTTGTCACTCTTTCTTCTTATAAATTCCTCGTATTATAGTAATAATTATCATCAATAAAATAATGGTTTCTTCTCTTTCTTTGTAAAGAGACCTCGAAGAGATAACAATCAGTTTCTCAGAGCATTAAACTAAATTAACATAACCTAGAGGCAATTCTGGTCCAAATGTTGAACGACGTCATCTAAAAGCTTAAGATCTTTGAGGGTTGTCTTCAACACGACCCTCATGACTTGAAATCAAGATTTTTACCATGTTGATGGCGTGTTTAGCCACTTCATCTAAAAATTTAAGTTGTCAGTGATGGGACAAATAATCTTTCAAATTTTTGTCTTCAACATCAAAATCAAGGATGAAATTAGGTGTAGTGCTATTCATCACCACCAGTGATGATCACCATATTTTCGTGGCATTAAATTACAAGTCCACTAAAATGAATCATGTCCCTACATTTTATTTGACTTATCATTTAATGCCACTGCATTAACATATAGGATGGTGATCATAACCACCCATGACGAATAGCATTATTCAATTAGGTAATTTATCACATGAGTGTAGTATCAAAACATAATAACACTTGCATTCTATCAGCATTCAACAAACATCCAGATCGGAAGAGCACACGTCTATTATTCAAGTTCTCTTTGCTTTTGGCATTTCCCAATTAGATATACATTAGCAAGAAAAACAGCAGCAATAAAATTATACTCCTAATTTATAATAAGGTGGATGCTTGACAGACATCAAGGCACATTAATTTGATTGCCAACGACTGACGTGGGTGGCACATACCATTGTATTTATTAAATAGATTGATTAGTAGTTAGAAAATGACTGAATATTAAGAACTAAAGATAAATTCCAAGAAGATTGCGTACAGAAGATTTCAGGAATTTATTGTGAACTCCAACCTAGATTATATATTACCTCACTTGTTTGATATCTAATGGATATTACTTAGTGTTTTGAAACAAGTTACTGATTTATCATTATTTATTTCATGTGGTAACACTAAGATAACAGAAGGACAGGCAGGAGAGATTTCAGAAAATAGTGGAATACTCTCCCACAAGATGAAAATCATGAATATTTCAGGGTGCATATGGTCTTGGTTTCTTTGAGAAGTGATCTTGTGAAAATTGACCTTTTGGGAAAATTTGTAATTAGAATGTAGAGATGGGTGGTCGAGAACGAATGTGTGAGAAATTTGATTCTTTGAGGAGTTACTCCATACAAGCCCTTATATAGATCAAGAAACAACTTAGGCATTACTTCTGTAAGATATCAGAATATGCAGAGAAAGAACAGTGATTACGAATAATTATCAACTCCAATGTTCAGTGACTTTGGACAAGCGTTACCTGTATGCATCTGGTTCAAGAAAATTAATATATACCTGCTGATAGGAAGCTGCCTTGGCTCTGAAAGATGCCTCAAGAAATTCAGCTTCTTTCTTAAGTCTTCGTATCCTTTCCAGGTCTGAACAGGCAGCTTTTAAGTGCTCCTTTCCAGAAGTAGAGCTTTTCACATGCAGCTCCTGAAGCAAGTCTTCAAGCCGTAAAAGGGCTTCTTCAACACTCTCCAATGCCTAAAAGTAAATATAAATGTCACTGCACCCTAGAATTATTTCAGTTGTTGTACTGAGCCACTACATAAAGTGCAAAGTTGCTGATGAAGCCAGTTATATAAGATAGAATACTGTATTAGACAAGAAGTTACAAAATAATGATTCCCTTGATCTCACAAATGCAAAGGACTTGAAATGTATGAAATTTGTATGAGAACCCAAATATTGTCTTCAAGTTTACAGTTAACAGAAAAAACTTAACATCATTTTCAGTGTCTGGAACATCAGATGTAGTAAGAAATTATGCAACCATGCGTATGGAAGTAGAGGTAGCAGAAATTCTTCGTTACTAATATAACTTATTGTATCAACAACCATACAGAGCTAGCATTAGAAAAGTAATACTTGAAACTCCATTCTTAAACAGCTCGATTATAAGACATAAAAAATAAGAAAAGGGCATACACCATTCTGGATAGAACTTATTTACCGCAGATGACAATACCTCATCAAATGAATCCAACTCTTTCTTGAGTGATAAACAATTTCCAGATCCCCACCTGACAAAAGAGTTTTGGAGATCAATTGTTACTGTCTACAACAAAGATTTTAGTCTGCTATTCGTCATTAATAATGATTACTTGTTCTCAAGCTAATCGCATATCACATGAGGATAAATCATTATGGAGAACTTTAAGATACTATGATTCGAGGAACCCTATTTCCAAGTGCAGAGTACAGGCTTAACTTGTTCATGTTCCCTTCCAATTAGGAGGAATGAAAATCAATTCATTCTTCAGTTCACACTGGCTTGTATTTGAATTGAATAAGATAGCATTGAACCTAATCGTTGGTGTAAATGCAAAGAGTTGCTGTCATTAAACTAATATTTAGGTGATCTATATGTTGCGCTATTCTGCCTACGCATGAAGGGGCCAGTTAACATCTAAATGATATACATGTCACCTGAGCCAACAGCTTAATCTTTTAGATAAAGTGATTCAACATCCTCATACTTACAAGAATACCCTTGAAGGGCTGCACTGCAGTTATTACCCAAAATTGTTTACTGAATTAAATTGCACAATCACAGTAATAATACGGGATCAAGTAGGTTGCAAACTGTCATGTCTCCGATGCATCATATGGGTATTTTTATCCTTTTCTCTACTCACATGTGATACGAAGAACGGAGATGACCCATGATAGGCAAGCTACAGACTATGAGATTTGAATCTTTTTTTTTTTTTTTTTTTTTTTAGAAGGTCCGCCAGAGCCTGTTGACCTCTAACAATTGAAATAAAAGAAAAACAAGAGCAAAAAAATAGCTTCACTTAAGTAGTTCAAAATAAATAAATATATATATATAATGGACACATTATATGAAATTATTAACACGAAACCTTTATCAGCTCATTAGAGACCTTTCTCGAATAAAATTGTTAGCCTCCTTAAATTAGTGAGAAGGAAATACTGTAGTAGGGAAGAAAAAAAGGAGCCCTGCGGGCCTAGGGGGCAGAAGAAAGAAAGAGGAAGAAGCTTATTATGCAAAATATGTGAAAATCTTCTAATCTGAAGTCGAAATAAATAAATAATTGGAAACAGAAAACAAATCAGAAGTTCTAAACTCTTGTTTGCATTCCATGTAAGAGAACAGGAAAAAATAATGAAGAAACCATATTTATTTTGATAACAATGTTATGGTTTACAGAAGTACTCATTTAACTTTTGTAAACTCATCAAGCATGATTTTTCCTTCAAGCAAATTTTAGTAGCTGATCGTTACTAACTTTCTGTGATTTATGAACAAAAATATTGACACCTAATATATCAATACCACATTTTCTACCTACTCTGGTCTCGACAACAAGGGATTAACTTTAGTTTGTGGTGGATATTTCACATTCTACTAGTAGGAGTCCATACGTTACTAATATCATGCAAACCAGAAGAAAAAGGTTAAAAAAAAGAAGTAATTACGATTTTTACAGAAATCAAAGACGAAGTTGTAGAGCATATCTTTCCCTACTTCAACTTACTTCTGTATTCCCAGTTCTCCTGTGCACATTTTTAACTTCTCATGCCTGAAAAGTCAATGCAAAATGTCAGCATAGATTAGGGACTCAGAATAAATGACTTAAAGCTTGACGATAAATACCCTTTGGAGAGAAATCGAGCTGCCTTAACATTAGATGGATTCTCCAGCCATTTGCTGTACTTAATAAAACTCTGGATCCAGTAAGAGCAAACATCCAATACTAGGAAAATAGCTTCAGCATTGGGAGGATCTTCTTTATTTTTGTGCCCAGAAATACGCTTGGAAGTACTGCTGCAGCCTGGATAGAAAGGAAGCCACTCTAGCTCTTCACACACCACCTGTTAACCCCGAGATTTGTCAGTGTTTTCAACTATGTACATTTTTCTTTATACAACATAATTTGCATGCTAACCTCCACATACAGTTGATAAGCACTTATTGAGGAAAGCTGAGGATAATATAGCACACTGCCCCCAATTAGGTACCTGTATTGAGGAGATTGTAAAGTATTAAATAGCAGTAGCTAAGAGGAAACAGGAAGCAGTGTCTTTATTAGAACCCATACCGTATAAATCCTTCAAGAGGCTCATCAACAGTGTCAAAACCATTAAGAGACAGATAGAACTGTGTGCTTCTCCCTAAGGCAATGAAAAACCCAAATATAGCCAAATCCTTCTCCAAAACCTGTAAGATACAGGGAAAAAGGTCTAAACGGAGAAATAAAGTAATTCATCAATCAGTGCGGCAGAAGAAAGCAATAGCTCATAACCCTAAGCTCTGCACTTGGTAAGCAGTATAGTTGCATAAGGTTTAACTGGTATCACAACCACATATATCATCAGCCTGCAGAGAAGGCATGAAAGAACCTAATGCCATCAGAATCTATGTTGAAATGACAAAATGCCGAAACCCCAAAAAGTTTCAAGATTAAAATGCCAACATGAGGCAGAAGACATAAAATTTCTCTTCAAATTTCAATAAGTCTGGTAATATTTAGAGAATCATCTTACAAAAAGAGCACAATTGAATTGGGGGAGAGGGGGGGGGAGAGAGAGAGTTCAGTGTCACAGATTACGCCAGATTAAAAAAAATCAGTACCGTCAATTCAAACCTTGGTTGAAATATGTTAGGTGTTATGAGCAAATAATGTTTCCCCATTCTACTAACCAGTAATTATATATTCCATAAGACTGATAACGGAAGGCCAAATACTTCTGAAACTGAGTCTGAATGCAGTTCTAGGGCACACAAGGACTCACACACATGCACAAAAAGGAAGGGAGTGGGGAAGAAAAAGATGTCATGGTTGTTCAAGGAGGACTTTAGAGATAACCTCAATACTTTCACATGTAGTAAGTCTCGACCATATTCTCTCCCTATCTATAGCTTGCCGGAGTTGTTTCTGTAGCAGACCCACCCAGAACATAATCTCTTCTGTGCCCAAATCGTTCTTGGTTTTAAATGCAGCAGCTCGAGGACCAAAATGGACAAGAAATTCTCTGCGTAAGCCAATTTCCTTTATTGAATGGTAAGCTTGGCGTATAGGAATTAATTCAACCAACATGTCCATCAATCTACCCGTTATGTCTGTGATAATGGAAAAAAACTGAGCACAAGAAACTTTTGCTGGGCCAAGCTTGGTAACTGCTGCTATGCAACTAAGGGCGAGCATGAGGAGCGATATGTCACTTGAATTTCTGGAGACTGAAGCCAGGTCTTTTCTGAACCTGAAGAGTAACAAAACAGTGGTTCTAGCAGTGACACCTAAATACTAAGCGTCTCCATATGAGATCTAGAAAAATGTGTGCTTGAGCGTTGCAAGACGGACTATGTAAGTACTTACATTTCAGTCGCAGCTGCAAAGCGTAGGTCCTTTTCAAAATAATCGACAAAACTGGCCACTGCAACTGGGATTTGCTCAGACCAGAACCATTCATAAATTTCAGGTTGCTTAGCTAACAACTTCTCTTTAATAATATTCTCCAGGGGAGCAGATTGACGTGACAGACTGCAATAACTCAAAAGTAGAATGATTAGATGAAGTACCTTCCAAACATTAATAGAATAAATGCAAGTCAGACACCTAGTGCAGCTGGTTCTCAAGACTTGGCACTGCAGCAAAAGTTCAAGAAAACAATGCTGCACACACCTCTTATAGGTTAGACAACATAGGAACTTTATTTTTATCTATATAATGTGGAAGGATTAAACAACGAAGGACGTGTCAAGAACAGACCTAACACGAGTGCAGTAATGAGAAACAACCATAGCCTAAAAAGTCTGGAATTGGATTCAGATTCTTCTAATTTTCAATCAAACCATCGTTGCGTTGGAACCAGAATGCACAGCTTACAAAGTCAAAAACAGATAAGGTAAATCGTTGGCTCTGTTGTCAACACTGCCCTCACTTTGGAATGACCAAATAGGTTCTCAAGCAATATCCTTCACAACCTTAAATTTGCGATGACATAAAAGACAATCTAATCTTAATGTTGCGACATGGCAATGGGAGGATATAAACGGTTAAACTTAAATTGTTTTCTCAGTTATCCAAGGGCATTTAAATATTTAGCAGAGTACACATCCTTCAGTTCCATTCTCAGCACACTTGGTAGACCAACTATTCTCTCCCCTCTTTCAAATAAACAAGCATGCAGTAGCATTTTGTATGGGTTCCAGAATTTTGATAGCTATTACGAACACATTTATTTCGTAACCTAAAGAACGAATAGAAGAACAAATGAAACATAATAGGTTCTTTCAAGGGAACATAATCCCCACAAAAATCCACGATAGATCTACATTTTAATTCTGCAACAATTGACATAATTTCTATTAGTCATACATCCTTAAATAAAGAATACATGACCACTGCTAAAATTTAGGCACACATTCGCATTTCTACAAATGCTTGTGTAGCAGAAACTAACTCCATAACTAATGTCGTTAAACTATGCTAAATATGGTATGTAAAACATATAATTTAATTGATATGACTGTAAAATTCCAATACACTTAACCGACATCCTCATTGATCAATGCTGTTGACAGTGACGTGCAGTAGCTTTTTCATCCCAAGTATTTGATATGGTAATGCTATGCATAAACACATTAATCTAGCCCACTAGTTGAATGATTCCATGGCTCAGTTGATGAAATACTGAACTGGTATTGGATGTTATAGCATTTTCCCGGACATGCCATACAAGAGGACATGGTATCCAGTGTAACAAAATAATTACTATTATTACATCTTAAGAGAATTCTGCATTTACATAGAATTCTCTGGCAGTTGGTCTTTTCTTCTGGTATAACGATCTTATTGTAAAAGATGAAATCCCCAGCAACCTGCAACAGGTTATGGCTACCAATAAAGTCAAGTAAAAAACTAATTTTCTTCAATTCTTTCCCTTCATTATTTGATTCCATTTTCTCATCTTATTATTGCACTTTCACAATTTAACAGTACTGGGCACATCAAAGACTAGCTTTTTTTTTCCATATATAAAACGATTTAATTTTTCTAGTAACTAAGGGGCAGAAAATCAACAAGAAATAATGTGCGGCCAGCAATATGCTCAGCTGTACTAAC
This sequence comes from Nyctanthes arbor-tristis, assembly GCA_963692815.1. Taxonomy (NCBI): domain Eukaryota; kingdom Viridiplantae; phylum Streptophyta; class Magnoliopsida; order Lamiales; family Oleaceae; genus Nyctanthes; species Nyctanthes arbor-tristis. Next base: position 127,294 of record CAVNYN010213076.1, read on the forward strand.
AGAAGAATAATCTTTGCTACTAAAGGGGAATGCTCAACTGTCGCACTCATGCTACATGAAATAGAATATACATTGCCTTGCGTTCTAAGGGGCCCTTTTTGACTAAAGCATTTCTATTACTTTAAGTTTGAAAATAAAATATAGGATACTGTATATTACTTGAAATGAAAAACTAGATTGCCTTGAGTACTAAGAAGCACTTTTTCTATTACTGACAGTGTGAAAATAAAACAAAGGATACCCTTTTCACCAAGATTACAAGGAAGAAAATGCTGCATGCACGAAATCTTGGGTTGAGAAATCAAAGAAAAGAACCTCTACTTTGTCAGATCGGAAGAGCAGTGGTCGTAAAGAGATTAAGAATGCTACAAAGGAAATAAAAGTACTGCTGGAGATACTTAGATAGGATACACCTTTAGTCAAAGTTAAACTAAGACCTTAGTTCATTTAATGGCACATAGAGAATTCAGGGTGTACTTAGCAGAAAAGCGTGAAATTTCAGTTTTAGGTGTTAAAAATAGACATTTAAATGATCATAATGAAACCACTAAATCTCTACGGTGAAAACAATATCAATTTCATACCTCTTCTGCACAAAGATATTTATATCCCTGTCTCTTCCCTCTCCACGAGATGAAACCTCAGTCGCCGCTTGCAGCAGGGAATAAACAGATGCCTGAAAAATTTATAAACATTTAGACACCCTAGAACACAAAGCTAGGACAATAATCAATGAACAGCACCCTTAGCAAACTTCAAGAACTACTCCAATCTTATATGTTTTATTTACATAATCCATAGGTCCTGGCATGCTGGAAAACTCCATACCAATGTATAACCAGGTCAGGTGTAAAGATGTGAGTCAAACTTCCTTATCAAAACAAGTATAAAGCATCATCTATATTCATTAAAGAGGTTGCTTCATCGTCAAATATCTTAGAGCTCGTTCTTGAGAGCTTTATGCTAGAGGAGAGTGAGATTTATAGGAGATCGTGTGGTGGGAACGTAAAGAAAGAGTATGAAGAAGTGTGAAAATTTGTTTTTTTGAAGAATGTGGGTGGTATTGATTTGACAAATTTTTTATTCAGATAAAACTCCAAAGAACAACCTCTTAAACTCTTTATTTATTTTGTTGAAAGGGGATTCCTTAGGAAACCCCACCTGTTGAATTGTTCCAGATAGCATCTGATTATAATTCAAGTGATTGTACAAAAAGGAAAGAAAATCATTTTTCTAGCATTAAAAAATATAGTTTATGCTATTTATTTCAATTTCAATTGAAATAAAAGTAGTGAATTTCTCTTCAAAGAAGTACCCAAAAATATGTGATGTACTTCTAGACAATCTTTTCTTTCAACATTCAACTGTGCCATACTATACTCAAGTAGCCTACGGCAAAGTTATTACGGGCTACTTACAGTCAAGTGAGAAATCAAGAGCCACCTGCAGCATTGACACCTATTAATAAGTAATGCCAGTTCCTTTTCTAGCCTTTCCTTGGATATATATATATATATATATATATATAGTGATATAAAAGATCGATATTGAAATAAAAAGGTTGTCTTCCAGGACTCGGAAAGAACTAAACTAGGATAGATAAGCTGCAAACTGAAAATCCTTTTAATCAGACCATCTGATAAAGGAATCTAATAGTGCTACATTTACTTCTTTCACATTACCATTGTTCAATAATTGCAATAGCTCAACTTCCATGAACAACTCAACTAAAACACAATTCAGCACATTTCTTATGTCCAGATCATACCAGACAAAGAAACTCGTAACATGCGTGGTCTCACGCGATACCTAGAATATGACTAATTACATAACACCAAGCAAACAGTGGATCCATAAACTTTGCAGAAGATGCAAAGCTCTCACATAGAAATTATAACAACTGCAATCAGCAGTATGTGAGTATACTCACTAATATTAAGTTCCATACTAACTTATAATGATTGGAGATGAACATAACCTGAGTTATGGAAATGTTTGTGATGAAAAATGATAGTGGCTAGTGGAAAAATTTGTGTGGTGGCAAAAATGGACCATTGCTGACCTAAGAGAAACCACTTTGAATTAAGTTGTAATAAGAAGGAAAACTAAAGGAAGTGTGGCCATAAGTTGGCCCAGATGTGACCCTGGAGTCGGAATTTATCGGCGATGAAGTGAGGCTAATGCTCAATACTATTGTAATTATATGGGGGATTAGTAGAAACACTAAAGTGGTGGCAATATCCAAGTAGTGGCGAAGCAAGGAACTAAATTCAATGGGGGCCAATGGCTAAGTCAGAACCATTAACTAAGGAGTGAGAGTGCAACTTATTATACTTGTCTTTTCCCCTACACAAAACAAAACATTATAAAAATAGAAGAGTACTGACACTTTTTACATGTAAATTTCACCAGATATAAATATGTTATATGTACACATTACCTCATACAATAACATTATAAAAATAGAAGAGTTCTGACACTTTTTTACATGTAAATTTCACCAGATATAAATGTGTTATATGTACACAGAACCTCATACAACAAATTTTCATAAGATTCACAACTTTGTAAGGATTTTATAGTTTGAATTTCAATACAAAGAGACGTTTTAATTTATCTGTTTCAGTTTAAAGATTTAAACTTAAACCACTTCTTACCTCAAATTATCATTGTGAAACCATTCAAAGAAAAAGATAAAAATAGAACCAGGGAATTGAGAAATGATAGGAAAATGCTACTGGTACAACAAAAATATATAACAAATTGACAAACACGCATGTGGCCCGTGTGATAACCATTGATGAAAATGTGAAGTGATTTGTGAGCTAACAGGATCTTGGAAGTGTAGGTACAATTTGATTTACATTTTAGTTGAACAAGTAGCATTGCTCTAAATGATATCATTGTGCAGTTGGGATGAGGAGGTTCCAAGTTTGAGATAGCGTTTCCGTTGCCCAAATTGTATTTGCACCACGTTAAATTGGAGCATGAGTCTTGAGATCCCATCATAAAAAGTCTCCTTCAATTTACATACCTTATCCTACCTTAATAGTTTTCTACTGTGACGTCTCAATTCAATCCATATCCACGTTCCCATCCTCTGGTGGTGTAAAATGATGAAACAATTCAAACTCCTTAAAACAACCCAATGAATGCCATGCAATTCCTTCAAATTCAAAGCTGTGACCCCACTCAATTCTCTGCTGATATACTATCATAGAATTGTACATTCCAGGTTTAAACTAAAAATATGTTAAAATGAAAAATCATCGAACTGTCTAATATGCATGTTCCCATTACAACTAGACTAAACAAAATGAAAAAAAGAAAGAAAAAGGTTCTCTCAAATGACAAATCTGTGACCAACCTGATAAGATAGTGCCTTAACCCAAGCAGCTTTGTCCACACCAAGCCAGGCAGTTGAGAACCAGGAAATCTTTGAGAAAGACTTATGCTGTTTAATTGCCAGCTCAAATACCCTTGCAGAATCATGTAATGACTGGACAAGCCCAGTATTGTAGTCTTCACCCGGCAAAGACTGACTGAGTTTGAATCTCACTTCCTCAACACTGTTGGAAATTTTTGTTTGGGGACTTCCATTCACAGTCACGCCATCATCAGCAGAAGCACGGGGCAGTAGATGATCTGCCTTTATCAATCTACAAATGGATTGTTTCCTAAGTCGTGGCAATCTGCAAATAAGACTTGGTTCACCATTCTCTGAGAGAAAAATCTTTACACGACTTTTCTTCCTTGTATAACAATGGTTGAATAGCAGGTGATCCAAGGCAGCCACCCTTCTATTAAAGAAATAATTTTTGACTGGTTTAACCGCAACATATGTTCCTGGAGAGCTGCAAATTGAGAATTTTAAGGATGAGCAAATGCACAGAATTATCCAAAAAGTATTTAATAATTGGAACATCCAGATGCTCATGAAACTAAATTATTTCTCTTAACATATTACTTTGTATGATAAGGAGCAAACTGGTTTAACTCATTGATTTCACAGAAAATGCAAAATGTCTTTGTGGTATGTCACATTACTTTGAGCCAGGTCACAGTTAAAGTTGGATTATCAAGCTACACCCTTATATGATGCTCATTCTGTGTTAAAGCCATTTGAAAGATACCATAAGTCTCCAACACATGGAAAAAGTACTAAAAAGGTTAAAATTAAACCAAAAATACAGAAGCGGAATCAGAGGCAATAGTGTGTAACCCTTCTCTCCAGTTCCAGAACAAGGATCTAGCTTTTTCATTTCGTACTGAGCAATAAAAAAATGGATAATTGAGAACTTAGGTCTCTGGTTGATTAATTAACAAACTAGTGAACTAAACCGTCACAAGTCCACAAACTACTACCCAACAATGTTACGAATTTGTTAAGCTGAATATAACGGTATTTATATGCCAAATTTGTTTATTAACGTGCTGTGTTGACGATATATATCAAAAGATTTTCCTATGGTCTGCAAAAAGTAATTTTTCATAGATTCTAAGAGTTCGCAATGTGAGAATTTTTCATTTTATCTATAAGGAAATTTATTTCTTTTGTGCTTCATCATCAATGTTGGGAGCTTGGAATTTTAGATTTATGTATGTAGTTGTCAATTCCAAGGAAGGAGCTATCAGTTCTAAAATTTCACACAGCTTCACCGCCATTCTCTTCTTCTCGATCCTTGGAATTGGTTTTCCTTCGTTCTTTCTTTATGGCAATCTCTTCCTTGTGTTATTAGTAAAATAAAAAAGGACCAAATTCCAGTAGGGGCGCCCTCCGCCCTGCACCTACTTTGCAACAGCTTCGGAAATCAAGACTACGCACGAAGCAAACTAGTTCCACAACTTAAAAAAGAAAGAGAAAATATATCAGAATTCGTAATTAAGCCAGCTAGATTCTAATTTCTATACATCAACTGCACTATCATTTCTCCACAGGAAGGCTTACAATCTCATCTATCTCATTAATTAATAGTATAATTTCACCACTAACCATGCTTGAACCAGAAATGGCTAATATGATATAAGAAAAACAGATAAAAGGAAACTGAAATTGATCTCAAATTATGCATATATCCGCAGCGAGGCTCAGGAAAGTATGGAAATGTAACTCACCTGCAGGAGACAGGACTGTGATAGTGCAGCTTAAATGACATGGATGAGGGACTTCAGGCTATGGAAGAATCGCAGTAGAAGAAGTTCACCTAGAAGAGCGGATTCTCGAATGGTGGGAAAATGGGAAGGATGATGACGTAGAATTGAGCGGTTTTCTATCCGTAGACGTGGTGAAGCATTTCATCACAAGACATTAGAGACATACAGGATCCCTTTCTTTGTGGCTTTATGAGATGTGGCCTTTCGACTCCTTAGGCAAAAGGGACTGGAGAGAAATTACAGGCCCCGGGGGTCGGGGGTTGGGTTTCGAATTTGGGCCTTCCAGTTCAGAATATGACCATCTAAAAATGAATTTTTATAAAAAGAGGCAATCTCTACCTTTACAGATAGGTAACTATCACGTGCTTGCATGTGATGTTTAATCCCCAATTACATGCAAGCACGTAGCAATTACATTTCTGTAAAGGGAGAGGTTCATAGCTGGACCGATCTCCTCATTGTTTCACTTGTTCATATCACTATTGCAACCACTATTTTTGTTTGTTAAAATTCATCCACCAAATTAAATTTACAATTATAGATTTTTAATCATTATTATTGATTAATAATAAATGTAAAAGATTATAGATTTAATCTTTACTACGTGCCCTGATTCGAATCTCATCTGATGTACACATCCCCTTCATTTATCTTATAATTAAAAAAAAATAGTAATTTACACCTAACGTCTCCAAGCTTTCAACTATTGAGAGATTACGTCCCCACCCTTTATTTTTACTTCTGTGAATCGTCCACGTTTACACAAATCTCTAGTCAGGTCCCTACTAACGGAAATCATCCAAATGAGTCGTTAACCATCCATGTGCAACCCAATTACCAAAACCAAGTAATGGCATTTTTTGTAGTACACAAAACGCCTATTACCATAACATATGATTGGTTATCGTCAATTCAAGAAATCAATAATCAAACACGCTACTCTCAAACTCCAAAACAAACCCTCAGTAGCTTCTTCTCTCCTTAACGAAATCCAACTGCAATTTTACTAGCATTACTGGCAATTTGAGCTCCATCTGATGAAGCGAGATGCCTGCAACTTACCTCGGTTTGTAGAATGGTCGATCACGAGCTTGTATGGAAGTGAGAATAGGGAACAGATTGTGAACGAAGCATACAGTGGAACCAAACTATGGTAAGAGTGATGTTTGAAAGCAAATTCACTTCTTTATGGTAAATTTGGAATGAGAGGTACTGATTGTATGATAACATATCATAAATTTGAGGTATTTATAGTGTTACTCTGTTTTTGGTTTAGGGGTTTATCTTTCAGTTCAATGCTTATTGTTAGGTTGCGTTGTTGTTATAGTTTGATTGTTGTTGTGGAAATATGGATATACTAGGATGTGTAGCTGTTGCCGTAGACATTTGTATAGCAAGTTTTGTCTACATGTATTTCAGGTTTGAAAATATTGCAGGTAGCTTACCTTTAACGGGAAATCTTGCAGATTTTTTCTAAAATTTGTAACACTTTACTTCCCAACCTTTTAAAGATGTTACAGTCAACGTCCGCAACATTTCAAAGCCATTACACAACATGTCCTCAAGCTTTTGAATGTGTTACACGTTACGTCCCCAACTTTTTACACTTCTCCTACCCGTCCCCTTGTTTGCAAATGAAAGAATGGCTAAAATTTGTCTTAATCTTCATACACACAATCCTTAAAACATAACAATAACATAAGGCCTACATAACACTAAAACCTTAGAAGGGCATGAATCACAACCTTTGTTTCATCGCACATTGGCAGGTCATACCAAAAAGGCTGTCTACAATATGGTCCCTATAAGATGGAATATTAATGCAAGAACAATTATAAGCATTATTTACATATATGCTATATTTCTCTTCCCACTACTCTTTCACAAATATAGATGATCGTTCTTGGACTTGCATATGTCCATGAAGCCTTGAAGTGCATTCTGCTTCCACACCTGCATGTTCGTTCTAGAGTTACCATTGCCATATAATAGATATGTGGAAAATATCTTTGCATGGTGAAATGGAGTTCATCTGCACAAAGAGCTATAGATATATAAATTAAGAAAAGACTTTTTGGACGGGAGTTGTAGGAGCTGTGTACTACCAAAACTGCCCTTGTTTTGGCAACTGTGTTGTACATGAATGCTTAACGGCTTATTTCAATGACGTTCTTTAGTAGGGACCTGGCGGGGATTTGTATAAAGGTCGAGGACTAACAAAAATAAAAATAAAGATTGGAGACATTATCTCTTAATAGTTGAAAGGATATGGACGTTATGTGTAAATTTTCCTTTAAAAAAATCTTATATATATTAAAGTGTGATAATAGTCATATACAAATTTTCCCACTAAAGAGATCCTACTTATATATGCTTATTTTTTATTTATTTTATTTTAATAATATATCACATTTCCAAGTAATTAAGTTTTAAATTAAATCTCTAATATCTTACATATACGTTTTTATTTTATACACACATATATAATGCTCGTAATTATAATATATATTGTACTGTATATATAATAAAAGTTTTATCTCGGTTTTGGATTTTCATTTCGAGATGTTTTCTTAAAAAATAAATAAATATATAAAAATATATATCTACTCTCCCGCTTATATATGCATTTATTTTATATGCCTTCAATCACATACACATTCTCATATTAATGTATATTATATATATTATATATACGTATATAAGTTTAGAGATTACAAGTTAATCTCTAATCTTATGCTATTTGTTATCTATTAATGTTTAGTATATCTATTATATTAGTTTTTAGGCTATCTTCAAATATTTTATATATCTTTAAAATTCTAACAGTTGACGGATAAATTTCAAGTATTTGGTTAGTGAGATTTCCTTATTATTTTGATTAAGTGTCTACTCGTGAGATTGACAGCATAATAATAAAGTAAAATTAAATCAATTTCAAAACTTTTATTTTAATTAAATTTAATCTGATAAACTTCATGTCATAAAATAAAATCTACAGCTATATGTTTACTATATTACTTAATTTATTATTTTCTCCTTTGAACTTATATATTGGTAAAAATTTAAGTTTAGATGATATAATAGTAATAATACTTGACAATGATGATTTAGAATAAAAAAAAAAATTTTTTAAATTTTTTAAGAGTGGAAACTGGTTATAATTAAATCAGTTTTAAAACTTTTGCTTTAATTCAATTCAATATGATAAATCACATGTCATAAAACTTATGACTACTTTTGTTACATTACTTAATTTATTATTTTTTTGTAAAAATATATATAGGTAAAAATTTAAGTTGGGAGATATAATAATAAAGATATTTGATTTGATTTGATAATGATGATTTAGAACAAAAATTAAAAAAAAAATCTTATAATTCTTTTTAGAGAGAAAAGTAGTTAAAAATCAAGGTTGGAGATAAATCATATAGAATTTATCATTTGTTCTAATATTACTTCCCATGAGTCTTTTGTAATAGGAGGTTGTGTATTTTTAGATTTTTCTTTTTTAGAATGAATTTAATGAATAGTGATTTCTTTGGAGAATATATAACACTATATGATGACATGCGAAAAATAATTTTTCAAGAATATATAGTAGAGAATGAATGTAATTAAGAATTCATTTTGATAAATGAATATCACTCATACTCTAAATGTTTCTTAGAGTTCTTATACTATATTTATTCAACAAAAATATGAGTCTATGATAATTTTTGAGTTACATAAATTTTTATGCTCTCTTTTTCATAGTTTCTTAATTTTCATATTCAACATGAAATTAATTTATATTAAAAAATTCCTTATTAATTCTTATTTTTATTAGTTTAAAGTAATGTTCCATTAGTTTTGAGCTAAGCGAAAGAATTATACGCAATAAAATTGTAAGTATTAATAACAGGTGTATATGAGTGAGTAATACACAATAAAATTGTGATTATTTAGTTTTTTAAATTGTCAAGAATTTTGTTGGCTAATTATTTTATTCGTTGCAATGCACGTGTATAAAGTTAGTAAATGTAACAGATATATATCAGCAATTAAAAAATAATAAAAATACACCATTTCACCAATCGTCATTTCACTCTCGTGCTCGGCGTCGACGTCCTCTACCCCAGCACTCCCAGAATCCAACAAGGACCCTTATATTTTAGGGTAAAGTTCACGTATGTCCTTAACTTTCGCACTTCATATCACCTAAGTCCTCGATCTTTTGTTTTTCAACGCATTGAGTCCTTAGTATTTCATAAGTATGCAAATAAAGTTCCTGTTGACATATTCCATCAATAATTCCATTAAATATCTACCAAAATTACCTTTATACCCTTATTTCTCTAAATAAAAAAATTAAAAAAATTTTTAAAAAGTAATCTATAAAAATTAAAAAGAAGATAAAAAATGAACCAACGAGAGAAGAACCCCCTTTATGATGCCAGAAATGGCAACTAGAGAATCCACCTGTTGTTGGAAGTGCTACAATTTTTGAAATCACCGGGGGATTCTCCCTAAAGCCATTCGTTATTTTTTTCTTTTTCTATTTTTTGAAGACCTTTGTGCCTTTTTTTTATTATTTAAGGGTTAAGAATATAATACTATTTAAGGATAATTGATTAGATTAAGAAATTGTGGTGTGGGAAATAAAATGTGTAGTAGTAATATAATTAAACTTCCAAAAATTGGATCCTAATTGACAATACTCCAGTGATCTAGTGGCATCTAAGTGGATTTTCCACACGCTACATTTAGGGTTTAATTCACTTCCCTGATATTCCCCTTTGTAATATTCCAAAAAAAAAAAAAAAAAAAAAACAGAGAGATCTTAAGTCAACCCAAAATCAATCAAGAGTGATGAACCTTTTTATTAGTTCACTGGTTAACATAAATTAAGGCATTTCATAAAAGAAAATGAAGGGCAAAATTGTCAATTAAAACATTTGAATTATTTGATATCTAAATTGAGGACAAAACTATCAACCACCTATAAATTAACAAGAAAGTATATCATTATTCTTTAAACAATATTAACTCAACTCATATGCATGCATTATCAGTTAGCACTGATCATAGGAGCACTCCTATTGTGGGGAAAAAGGTTAAATCTGGAGTTTCCGCGCAAGCCAAATAGTGTGACTTCTTTTATATTTTTAGTAGATTTTCACCCTTACGTATGTTTATAAATAGTATATATGTAATTGGTTTTTTGCCTGTATTATCTCCAGAGATTTCTTCCAAACTTCAAATCATCTGATGCTTGCGAATCGAATGATTAGATATTTTTTTCCTCTGAGGGTAAATGATTATATTATTACCACACTTTTTAATTTTAAAATATGCAACCAAAAGATTTTGATAAAAACCATATCTTAAGTAAGACATACGGATGGATAACCAATAAAGGAAAAAATGCAATAGAAAAACGTAGAAGTTATGAAGATATATACAAAATAAATGTAATGTAATGTAAAGGGGAATGAAAGTTTATGGATTTTCATTAATTAATAATTACATATCTCATATACTCAACTACAAGGGTTTAAAAAAAAAAAAAAAAACCCCTATGCCTTCCTTCCTCTCACACCATCTAATTTGATAGTCTCATTTTCTAGGAAAAACATTTTTGGTACTTCTAGCTATCGGTATTTCAAATGAACGTAGAATTGATAAGTTGAGATATGATAGTCCTACTCTAGAGTTATATATGTGTCACCCTAGATCATTTTTAGAATACATGGCGAACTTTATTGTTTAATTTGGACCATTTTATACACTTGTTTTATTTTGCCTTCTTTCTAGTTATTAAGCAGGATTGACTTTTCAATACTTTCAATTCTTCCACTTTGAATTTCCTCTTACGGTCAAGTTTCACCGTGAGAAGGCCAAGTTAAACGCAAAAATGAATAATGCTCCAATTTAGTTGCAATTTTTTTATTGGATGTTAAGTGAGTGAATGTTTTTATATATTATATTTATAATTGAATTAGAGCTTGTTTGATTTTCATTATTCTTTCCATTTATAATTTTATCTACATTGATTTGATATTGATTTGACAACTTCTTAATTACAATTACATGTTTCAAACCTTTTTACATTTTTAATATTCTCTCCTCATTATAATTTCCTTAAATTTAGACAAATAATAAGAATCAAACAAGCTCTTATACACATTTAAACAAAAACTATAATAAAAGGGGGTTTAAATTACTTTTCTACCCTTGAAATGATTTTACACTCTTTGGAGTAATAAGGTAATTTGAACCTCACTTTATCCACTCATATCTTATGTAAATATGTGAAATTGGTTTCCACTCTAACTAAATAGCACTCCGGACGTGTTTTTTCTAACTTTTATTTAATGGTCAACTGATGAAAATGACCAAAATTTACTATCTCTCGTCTGCCAGTTAAACGTAAACTGGTCTGCGGGCCGTAGCTATTTTCCCAAAATCAAAAGGGGCAGAAACGGGATCGGAACTTATTGCAACTGCTTGTTAACTGGCCAGTAGTAATCAAATTGAACTGTAAAGTTCGACTCTCCGCTTTTCTTTCCCCTTTCGTCAACCTCTGTTTTCAATTTGAAGTAATATCAGTCAAATCTATTCGCGATTTAGCATTAGACCACCGAGTATAATTCGCAGAAATGGCGATGACCATTGAAGGTTCGTTCTTTTCCCTTCTCTCGTCTGGTTCAATTTGTATTTGGTTAATTATTCTATTCAGAAACAAGCTGGGGCGGAAATTTTGTAAACAAATGAAAACAAACTAGCGAATTAGGTCACTGTCTGCTCCTACATTAAATAACGGGGAGAAAGATTAAATAAGAAGTTGCTTAATCATTAATGTTTAGGGCTTGGCGATTACAGAAATAATATGAAAACCACGTAGGTTTCTAATATATTCGGATCAGTAGCTATCACTTAGCCGGTAGCTTTTTGTTTGTAATTATCACCGGCCTGGCCTTGATGATGGGGTTGTTCTGTGGTGCTTTGATTCAATGAAGCTCAAGATGAAAGCTTTACAGCAAAGAAAATTGTAATTCCAATTGCTGTAAAATACAGTTTAGGCACCTAAATATCTGTCTTTTGAATCTTTGCATCTGGTTTTCTATGGTCGTTTGTGGCAGCTTGTGTTGTAATAAGCAGGGAATTTTGGCTTCCAATTATGAAATTAAAATATTATGCTGCCAAATGCTACATAGGCGTTGTTTGATATATGGAATTCAAAATTTATTGGGTATTTTATATGATTGATGATTGGCATTCAAGTTGATGAATAGGGAGGTATTTTGTTCTTTAGTAATTGCTCAATATTCGTACAGAGGAAACTCGTTATTTAGATGGGGCATATAGAAATAGTTGATCTCGACGTTAAGAGACCATCTTGTAGATTTTATTTTACAATATAGTAAGAACAGAGGAAGGAAAAGTGTTTTATGATCAACGTCTTATATGTCCACGTCTGCTGGGCATTGATTTCGGTTCCATCTGGGTGCGCAGAAATTTCAAATTTTAAGTTTATATCCTGCAGAGGAAGATCCTTTCATTGTTGTCAAGCAAGCAAACATGTAATAATCTTTTGCTATGGCGATCTTCAGTACTTCGGAACCAGTTTGTCTTTCATATGGAACATTGGCCAGCTCAAGATTTGAATGAGTTTTTGATGTCCAATTAACCATCTTTTTGTTTTAGTCCTCTTTTAAAATTTTCCTCAAATATGCGTAATTTTGATTTTATAGTTTACTCTCTGGACTCTGCTGCGAGATTTGGCAATACAGTAAATATCTGTCTGTAAAGAGTGAAAGTGATTTTGATTCTAACTCTTCTTCTTTTTTCTTCTTTTCTGTTCAAATATCATTTTACATTCTAATGGATGGACGGTCTTCTGCTCCTCAAATGCAGTGTAAGTAGTTGTGTGATTATAAGAAATTATCCTTTGCTGTCTACCAAAAATGACTTATGTAACGTTTAATAATCAGTCTTGCAGGACTCGCTTTTATGTTTTCAGCAAGCTTCCTGCTTCAAATTCTGGTAGGTTTTTTCCCATATGCATTGTATCATCGAGATAATTTACTCTCACAATTATGTGGTAGATCTTCAGAATTTTAGCTACGCGTTCGTGATGCTGCACTCTCAAAGATTTTAGCTTCCATTGTTAAGAACTGCCAGACTTTATGTTAGCATCTTATTGGTGAATCCAAGAGATCATGTTTGGTTCCAGTTAATCTGATAAATCTTGTAGATTAACTCTTGCACCATTTATACTTTTATAGACAAAAACCAGACAAACTGAGAAAAAGTTTCCAGTCTCTTTGTGTAGTGGCAGTCTCTTTATGTTTTATCTTATATTCCATGCCATTGATCTCAAAATTTGGGACCACAATACGGTGGAAATTTGCATTTGGCTAATATCAAGTCCTACTTTATTAGATGTAGATCTCTTTGTGTAGGGGCTCCTCGGTTTGAAACTTGGAGTTGAGTATTTTTCTATCCAGAAACTAACAGCTTGTACTTTTCATGGAAAGGAACTCACTTATAATTTTTTGCAGACATAATACGCATGAGCTTATATTTAGTTGTTCGATATATTTTTGTATGTAGTGGACTGGGGCATATTTTTGTCAAGATCCTTCTTCAGTCAGACATAGTTATAATAAATTTGTCTCACGGTGTTTTCTGCATGCTAGTTGAAAGAGAAAGCATGGATGAAGTTATAGCATTTTTATAAAATTTGTACCTATGGTTTACATGTCCAAATGTTTTACTTTGCAAAGACTTTACCTTTATTCTTGTTATTCTGGCACAGTATATATTATGATTTTCATTTTTTTTTTACAATTGTTTCCCTCTTTGTTGGCACATTATTATATACTTGTTTTCCTGGTGCTCTTTAAGTGGTTCCATTCTGATCATTGATTGCAGGCTTGTGCGATATACAGCAATTGGTGGCCGATGTTATCAGGTTTGTTTGAAGGTTTATGTATCTTTAAATTGTGCTTGCATGGCTTAGTTGATTGTTGAATGTTTAAATGTCTAACCTGACTGAAATAAATGATGTTCTTGCAGCTCTCATGTATGTTCTGGTGCCAATGCCTTGTTTATTCTTTGGTGGAGGGTCAACTCAGTTTTTAATCAGTCGAGATGGTGGGGGGTGAGTATTCATTTACTTCGGCATTTCAGAAATTTTATGGATTTCCTTACCATTTTAACATGTTTCAAATTATGGTCTTTTTATCAACCTGACTTTAGCACATAAGTGTAGTTTTGATCAATATGTTTTTGGTTCCAAAGCTCCTGTTGCATGCCTGTGAACTTAATTGTCTATAGACTGAGGATGATTAACATCGTGAATGAAGCTGTAAGTATGATATAGAGCATGCTGTTTAAGGTGGAAGCTTATAAACATGAGAGAGAAAATATATGTTGGAAGAAGTCTGCTGGATAGAAATGCAACCCTCTTGAACTTCTCTGACAAGCTGGTTCTAAAGATGATATTTGAAATGTAATCATGCTGATGTATGCTGTTTATCATGACTTCATCGTCTCGTGTTGGGTTTCCCGTTGCATATTGATTAGGAATTCAGTTAACATGGAGTGATTCAGTGAACTGAGAAAAAAAAAAGGAGCAAAAAGCAAGAAGAGAAAGGAAGACGGCGAAAGGAGGAAAAGGAAGAAATCCACCATGCCCCTCTTTTATCTGGGGTAAGAATCAAAATAAACAAGGAAATGAAACTATGGTAACTGTTGTGCAAATCGGACCCAGCACCCCCAAATTCCCAAACACTAGATTATAGATTAATTGTGATTTGTGAAAGCAGTAAACAAAGCAATAATGAACACCAGAAATATTTATCCCACTAAGGTACCCGAGGTTCACCGGAAAACCGGCTATGTCCCCGTTGAGGCTCCACAACACAGTGGATACGGCCTCTCCACTATAACACAAAGGAACAGAGTACATGACATGGTTTGGAGAGTGAGATTCTCACAAAGAGATAAACTATCACACTACAAAGCATCCTTACTATAGAGTTACGCTCGATAGTTCACATATATGTAAACCCTAGGAAGAATTCTTTCAGAGAAAGAATTCACACACACACACACACACACACACAGAGCACAAGAACAAACCTAGAGACGACTGCGCAAAAACACTCTGATCTAATTCAGAGACAAAACGCGAATATATAGCACAAGATAAGCGGCTAATATCTAATACACAAGATCAACGACTGAGGATTAAAAGACCTAATGGGCTGGGCCCTAACTGGACAGACTAATGGGCGTCAGGGGTTTGGATCATAACCCAATAGTAACGTATGCATAGAAGCAAAACTATTTTAAGGATTTGGATAATCCACAAAAAAATAAAATCTGGTCGTTTTTATTTCTTTGACACCTTAGTAGACTTTGATTGTTGCATTGTTTCTCCCAAGCTGGATGGAGCAACTCTGGCAAAATCAGTCTTGTGAATCTAAATAGAGTCTCTAGGTGAAGAATCTTCATGAGACAAAAATGAACTTAGGCTTCTGTGGGAAATAGAATGTTATACTCAAGCTTAAATATGTGCTGCACGTTTTTCCACATGTTGCAGTTACTCAAGCTAGTGGAATGTTGTGTGCCATATATGTATAGGCAATCAATATCAGAACACATTAAACATAGTATACACTTGGCCCATGAGATAAAGAGACACGTTAGCTCCAGTCACCTGAGATACGCTAGTTTTCTTGAGGAAGAGGATTTTAAAGATTTGCCAAGGGCATGTAGGTGCCCTGTTTTACTTCTGCAGAGTTGACCTGATGAAATTGATAGGTTATACTCTCTTATATACATCAGTAAGAGTTTATCCTGTTATGATAGTCTCTATAAATATTACCTATCTGTTGTTAGCTGCAACTACATCCACAAGTTGCTACTGCTGTATTTGTCTCAGTATCTGATGTCTTTTTCCTATGTGGCAAATTTAACTCTTCTCGTGCAAATTTTATTTTGTTGCAGCTGGATCAACGCTGCAAAGTTCTTAACGGGGGCCTCTGCTGTAGGTAGCATAGCCATTCCCATTATTCTGCGGCACGCTGAGTTGATTGGGACAGGAGCTATGTTCATTGAATTTACATCATTCTTTGTATTTGTCTGCACCGTTTTATGTTTTCATCGTGTTAGCCTTGAGGATGAGTGGTAAATACCTCATGCAAGCCGATCACCACACGAAGAGGTTAACGTGGAAAATAGATGAGGCAGAGAAAAGAACGGACAGTTTCCCATCCTCTATGTATAGCTAAACTCGAATTTAAAGTGTATATTTCATACTGTCAAAAGTGCTATGTCTAACTACCTCTTTTAAAATTTTAACTGAGGCATTGTTAAATGGTATTTCAAACAGTTTTATTGTAACCTATTCATTTTGGGAATTATGGTTAGCTTTAAATATTGAGATGACCACGAGCGGAAGTCTTGAGCTGACTGACAGCGACACCTATGATTTCATGGTTTGCTATGGGTAGCTAGCGGTGTTATGCAGGGTGGTCCTCTCATGTATGAATGCTTTGAACGATTCAAGCTTTTCTTAGTTTCATTATTCTGATTAGCTTTTCTTAGTTTCATCATTCTGATTAGCTTTTGTGATATGCTAAGGGTAATGTTTGTTGTCCTATATTCTGAGTTTTGATCAAATGAGCACCACTTCATGTGGTGGTGACCCACACGTAGTGGTGAAAATTTGCACATGGCACGGTACCCTATTTTTGTGAGAGGTGCTCACATAGGCATTGTGTGGGCCTCAATATTTTTTGAGAGGTTCTATGCCCAATACTCATGTGAAAAGCATTGCATACCTCATGAGATAATACTCATTCTAAGCAATAAACAAGGTTAGGGAACAAAAGCCTTAAGCCCTTAACCCGCAAGGAAGAAACAAATAACCGCCCTTGCTAAATTTTACAAAAAGTTTCCAGAAGGATAATTATATTTGTGCACAAAATGTATGTAAAGTTTGACATGAACATATGTGGATGTGGTGGTTTGATAATAACATTAGTGGTGTAAATAAAGGATTAAAAAAATCTACTACATGTTTTCATGTATTCTGGGAACAGCTTCAGAGCTGGTACTCTTTTTTGGAAGGCTAAGTCGTGTCATATGCTATGCATGTATTTGGCATTATGTAAATATTGGAGTCCATAACATCCGCTCTTAGCGTACGGTGGAATGAATAATTCATTAATTTGACAATGAAATTTCTAATAGCTGTCCATGTAAAAATAATAATATAAGTAAAATTAAATATCAAATCAATAATTGGAATATATGTTTCGTTGGGTAATAGATATCCTGAATGACAAACAATTGCAACTTTAAAGTCTCATTTGTTAATTTCTCCGTCATCTTTTGATGGTGTAGGTGCTGTTGAAGTAGCAGGAATTTTTCTATATCAAGTTTTTAACTTGATATCAATATTGTCCAAGATCTTTGAGAAACTATATAAACTAAGAATAATTCTAGTTAGACAAAAAGATAGATAAAAAGAGTGATAAAATTGACATTTGTTTTATGTGTTTAGTATTAATGTAAAATTGAAGTGATGTGATGTGATGTGTTACAAAACAATATTGCGCCATGTGTCAACTTTGTTAAAATTTTTGTATGTACTTTTATTCAAATAGCACAACTCACAAGCAATACAAAAATGCTAACTAGTAAAACTGTCATTTTCTTGCCAAGAAAAAAAATTATGTATATATATAGTAAAACTGACATTTTCACCAAATTTTCCTGATGTTCATCATCAATTTTTCTTTCAATTTCGCATTATTTATTTATTTTTTATTTCAAATTGCTGTTATAGCATCCTATACAACAAGCTCACGTAAAAATGCCATGGCAAGCGTATCAAGTAAGCTCTACTTTATGTGTGTTTTTCGTATATATCTATTATATTTAATTTTAATATGATTTAGCTGATATTATTATTTAATCAATAATAAATAAAACAAATATATAAATGCAATGAAATCAAACAATTGCAACTTTAAAATAAATCTCATTTGTCAATATCTCCTTCATCTTTTGATAAGGTAGATACCCTTGAAGTACCAAAAATTTTTCCCTTTTAACTCGATATCAATATTGTCCAAGGTCATTTGAGAAACTACTATAAACTAAAAGAGGTTAAAGGAAACTAAAAGAAAATGAAACTCACAGCACAAGTATTACACAAATGCTGCCTAGACCCAAGTGGTCTTCCAATGCCTTAAGTCTAGAGTTCAACCCCCTTCTCTCGACATTCCCCTTGTAATGTTCAAATAATAATAATAAAGAAAGAAAAGGGGGGAAATGGAAATACTAACTAGTAAACATTTTCACCAAATTTTCCGACATGACGTTGCTCGTCTACTTTTCTTTCAATTTTGTTTATTTTTTAAATTTCTAATTACCGCTTCACATAATTCACATCTAAAATCTTATATTATATCATCGTATACAACAAGTTCACATAAATGCCATGGAGAGTTCCCATCCTTTTAGAGCATCAAGAATAAGCTCTAACCTTCTTTGTGTTTTTCGTATATCTATTGTTTAATTTTATTATGATCTAGCTGAAACTATTATTTAATCTATAATAATAAAACATATATAAAAGCAATGGAGTCAAATTGATTGAAATTTGAAGTTGGTAAAAGGTAATAGCACTTAATTGAATTTTTTACTCTAGAGAATTCGAGTATTTATTATCTAATGTTAATTTGATATAACAACATGAATTTGGATTGGAATTAATCATTTAAGAACAAATTAAATTAAATTAAAAAATGATAGGTAGACATTAATACAGGAACAAATTTAAAAAGATTTGGATATTCAAGAAAATTAAATACAAAGTAAAATCTTTTCCTTTAAAGTCAAATTGTCCGATAATCTCCTACTCTGTGTACATATAGAGGGAGGGATAGTCCCAGCAGAAGTATAATGGGAGATCGAAACTACATGTAACATTACATATAAATTGAACACATTCGTCGTGATCCATTGAGCGGCTAACCGATCATTGGATAATAATAACAAGTATATATAAAATTCAACAACTTTTTTCCTTAATTGAAAGAAATGACTTCTCCCTGCCACAAGGGTTCATAGCCAATATCCATAAGCTGAATGTTATCAGCATACTTCTGTGAGGATGAACTGTTTAATGGACATGTTGAAATATCTGATACTAATGCTTCATAGTTTTGTTCACCGGTAGTCATTGACTCGGGAATATGATCATCCGTCCGCCTATAGCCACTTTCCTCGGCCGGCGAGTACGGCCGTCTGTCGAATGACCTCACGCACTTCGATTTCTTGTAAAGTCGGCATAAACTTAATTCTTCCCTTAACTGCATGCGTTATACATATATCAGTTTTAACCAAATATTTACAAGAATCTTCATCAAGATCCTAAAGTACATAATTTTATAGCTGGAGAGGAAAAAAAAATTAAACTTGTTAGGTTCATATTGAGGCAGAGAATATAAAAGCTATAAGGACTTGCATAATAAATGACCAAATAGAAATGAGGCAATATGCATATGATGTGATGGGTCAAAAGACAATTCTTGCCACTGTTAATCACGATATGGCATTTGGGTTTCATCCATACTCTGGTTTTGAAAGGAACAAGACTAGACCGATTTATTTTCAGTTTGGTCTGGTTCCGAACGGGCAAGTGACAAGTCCGTTCGTTCGGGCTATCTGGGGTTAGTTTAAAAAAAAAAAAAAAAAAAAAAATCTTCTGATACCTAAATATGAGAAAAACACATTTAAATGCCAAAGGGATCATATGTACATGAAAAGTTGGCATTTATCTTCAGATATAAAAACAAAAGCAACTAATATTTTCATGAATCATTAGAATCTTTCTTAGTTGGCTTTTACTCGGAAAATTGAAGTTAAAAAAAATGTTGTATTATTACTCCCCGACTTATTCTTTTTTCCTATCCAATTATCACGTAGAATGACTCAACTATTTCATTTTGTCTAATCCCAAATCTACGTCATATAAGATGAATGTATAACTAACCATAATCACTACGCAACAAGTGCACTACAACTATCTAAACTAAAGAAAAAACTAACTTAATTTCGTTAGAACAAAACTATGAGCTTTTGGGTTTTCTGGGTTTTATGTTGAAGCCTAGGGGCTGACCATTCAGATTTTGGTAGTCTTTAATTTAAAGTTAATAAAGCTTGGACCATGATTGACGGGTTCGATCCAGTTCCAGTCCCTTAACCACGAGTATTATTAGGGAGCTTGAGACACTCTCTTTCACATGTTATTGGGTCCATCTATGAAATAAGTACTGGTTTCATACGAAAAAACAGGGTCAGCCAGTCAGGCTCTTGATCAAAATCCTCCATATGCCTGTATATTTGAATTGGCAGCAGATGATGAGGAAGCTTGAACAAATTCGGTGGCTTTGTATACTTTCATCTTCCATTGAGTTTTTCTCCCACATGGAGCTCTTCCAAGGTAGAACACCATTGTTCTCTTCCTACCAATAACCCCTCCAGCTTGAGAAGAATAAACATCCAATGGAGAGCCGGTGGCTTTCCAGTATCTCTCTCTCTCTCGTAAGCTGGTTAGTTCTTCCTTCCCTTTCTTGCTTCGGAAAGAAGAAAAACCACTGCTCCGGATCACCTCGACAAAGCTCTCCGGCATATTCTATATACATACATGTGTAAAATCTTCCATATATTAGTGCTCTTCCGATCTTAACAATAATAATCCAACAAAAAAGAAATTAAAAGATGTAATTACGTACTGGGGAGATCCCATGGACTGTGATCATAAATATGAACAACAGGAATAACCCTGTTGAATTCTTGGGATCCACGTTGAAGCTTGTTATGCAGATAGAAAGAAATCAGTTCTTCTTCTGTGGGATAAAACCTAAAACCTGGAAGTAGAAGATTATTATCGCCGCCGCTCATTTGTGAACTCGCATGTAACCTCTCCTCTCCTATTTTCTCCATATGAATGCTCAGTATTTATTGTGCAGGAAGACTTCTTGCATTCTGATTACGCTTCATGGTGTGGGGGCATTAAAGAGGTAGAGATAGCTGATGAGTGAAAGGAAGAAAGAGATGAAAATTTCGGCACGAGTACGGTATGATGAAAATTAACTCATATCGCTCTTCTACTAACAATTTTGATATATATATATATATATATATATGTTATCATTATGCTAATTAACCAACGTATACGAACAGGGGTGGGAAGTGTAGCAATAAGAGGAATAAAATTCCAATACTCTAGGATTCTTGATTGGCAAGGACTCTTAGAGTATTAGAATTTTTTCAGTAGTAATCGGGGGCACGGAGCCAGCCATTGATATCAAGGTGTGCCGAAAATATAAATTAATACTAATTTGTATATTAAATATTTTTACAATTATTTATATGATACAAAAATACATTTTTGTCAAAATGAACTGTGCCGGGACAAAGGGTGGCCACCCCCTGCCTACACCCCTGGTAGTAAGAGAGGTGAGTAGTGTCTAGACAGTCTAAATAAATAACTAAATGTGATTTATTTTATTTACATGTATTACACGAATATTCCAGTTGCTAAGATTAATAATCTTAATATAGGAAAGCCGATGGTGTTTTATACCATTGGACATGGAGTCAATGATATGCATGTGACAATTTAATCTAGACTTGTGTGTAAACTATAAGAAGACTTTCTCAATAAAATTAATATGAATGTTTAGATCTTCAACTTGAATGACGTTCTTGACCCGACTTGACAAGTTTATGGTGCAAAAAATTTGAAGAAAAGAAAAGTGAGAATTGTGGTAGTAGCTAACGTTGACAGTTGGGGTTACGTAGGCGTACACCTCACAAGTTCGTACAATATTTGTAAGTTTTTCAAATTTTATTTTGTGAAGTTTTCTTTACAGGGTAAAGTTTTTCTCTCTGTATATTATTATGCAAAAACTAAATTTGCATGTTGTTTGCTTTATTTATATCTTGTACATTATAACAATTAAATTGACAATGGGCTTAGCATTAATTTGCTGTTTGGGAAAATGGGAGTTGAGAAATTATAGTTTAATATCTCTTAAATTTTCTACTAGTTAGAGAGTCTACACTTGTGTCAACGATAGATGTTAGAGATAATTAGACATAGATCTAAATTATATCTTCCGTTGAAAACTAATCACAAATTTACCTCTTTAAATTGTAGAAATACATTTATTATTTTTCTTTTTCCTTATTACTATTAATTAATTTAAACCCAAAATAATTATATTATTATTTTAATATTTATTTATTTAACCAGCCTAGTTTATTAACCAGCCGTCACACCACCCACCCGCCACCACTCCGTTCGCCACCACCGTCATTCATTCTGTCCACCGGTACACCTCCGTCCGCAACTTCCTCAACCACCACTCTCTCCACCATTCTACCCCAATGCAATTCTAACCCGTATACACCAATCCCGTTGCCGCCACTCCCTCCGTTTGCACCTTTCTCCTTTCCGCCACCACCACCACTCCCCCTGAGGTTTGTCTGCATTTCCACGACCATCATATGTGTCACCATGGAAGGACATAAGCTTTTCCACCGTGTTACCATGTTTTAGTGGTAACATGTTTCAGTGGTTTATGATAATAATTTTTTGAAATGTTGTTACTATGTTATGTGTGGTTATGACCTTAATTTTGGTGTTAACATCTAATCTTTCATTGTTACCACACTGTATTTTGGTTACTATATGTTTTGTGTGGTTATTGCCATAATTTTTATTTTTACCACAATGTATTTTTTTTGTTACCATTTTTTTACCATCATGTTACCATGTTCTGAATATTGTTAATTAGCAAGGTTTTCTTTTTCTTTTTCTTTTTTTTTATTGATTTGTTTGCTAGTGATCTTGACACTTTTTACCATTTTTTTGTTCTTTGTTACTATATGCATATGTATTTGTCTATAGTTATTTCTGTGATTTTTTCAATTCTTATTGTTACCTTGTGTTTTAAGGCGGTGGTGCTTTTGTGACCAACCGCTTCTTAATAAGTGGCGGCAAAGGCAATCGTGGTTGTTACCATGTGGTGGCGATGGAGGGCTTAATTGATAATTTATATTAAGTTTTATTTAATAATAATAATAATAATTGAATTTAATAAAAATTGGTTAAGGGTAGTTTTACAATAAAAAGTGGTATTTTTATCATTAGTTTCAATAGTAAGATATTTTTCAAACTCATATCAATAAAGAGGTTTTTATCAAAAAATAAGATGTTATATATCTGACTATTGCTTAAAAGTTTTCATATTCTTTATTTCTTTTTTTGGGGTAGATATTCTTTATTTCTTGACAACTTTAAAAGATATTTCTTGTAAATTTTTTGTCTTATTAAATCCAACATTTTACGAAATTATTACTTCTCAAAAAAATTGCCATCATTTTGGATAGCTGGACGAGAATTGCATTGCCGAACCCCAATTATTTTGAAAAAACACAAACATAAAAATTATAACTAATTAAAACACTTAACCAACATTTTAAATTTCTTAAAGTACAGTTTTTTATGATAATTTTTGTAAATCACTACATTACAATTTATACTTTGCATTAAAGCATGTTTACACCGTGTAACCTCTGACAAAATATGTTGTACTTTGTTCGTTATCAACTAAAAATCATAAAATTAGAATGTAATGCATTAGTTTTTTTTTTCAGAAATTAGAACTTAGAAGTATTATCATCATCATAATGAGAATAAATATTGAAAATGTTTAAAGAAGTGGTTGAGGAATTTCTCCAAACAATTAAATTAAATAACCAAAATGTACATTCCAAGCCCAATTACCCTTAAGCCCACGGGTCAACAGGCAGGGAAAGACCCAAGACTTGTTCATGTGAGGGCCCAATCAGAGACGACATTCTTGGCCCGAAACTAATGAATTTTGACCTCTTCGATTGGGAGATGCTCGTAAAACAACCGAGTTATTTGAATAAGAATAATGCTATGTAGCACTAGTGGTACTTGACACTAGTCTACGTGACAACTAATGTGACATTGAATGATAAGTGAAATTAAATGCATGAATAAATGACCCATTTGATTTGACTTATCATTCATTGCCATCTTAATATGGTGCCAAACACCAATAGTGTTAAATAGCATTACTCTTTGAACAAATAAGAAGCCAACTATATTCATAAAAGGGATTTAAAATTACTTTATTATTTCCAAACAAAAAGAATACCGTATTATTTCTACATATGTTACGAAAAAAATCGGTAAGGATAATAAGATATTTTTGTCCCTTTTGCAACTGTTTTTGTTAACGTCCTAGGCCAAATAGAATAAATGCATGTGAAATTACAGTTTCCTATAAAATCGAATAGAGCTCCATAATACAGAGTCATTTTTTACAACCATATTTGGTTTGCTCTTCCGATCTGTTTCGTGAAACCACATGTGTGAAGAGTTATAATTAGTCCCCAAATTAAAATCCACACTAATTTCTAAAATTTGGGAAATTAATGGTATGTGACTAATGACTAAGAAATTTATAACTTTCTCACTAAAAACTATTCCTTTCAAAATATATGGGGAATTCTATTGAACTAGGTCGAGCTTTATGTATAGAGGTCAACTGCTAATAGAAAACAGTCACGTCACATACACAAAGTCCAACCTGATTAAATAGAAATCAACTTCAATCTATATATGGGGAATTATATTCCCATTACGCTAATATATTCTCACATCACACTTTTCTATTCACTTAAATATCCTATACTTAAATAACCTTCTTTTAAAACCCTTTTTTTCCTTTTAAAATCCCCTTTTTTAAAATCCCCTTTTTTTCCTATTACGACCATGAATCTTCACTTTCTTCATCCTCGTCAGCTAATATGCATAGGCACTAAGTGCCATGGCGGTGGTGGCGGCATCAACCACAAGGCCGTGAATAATCCAAGATCCAGCAGCTTCCACGATTATAAGTTGGGACAGATCGGTTGATACCAAGAATCTAATAAAAGATTGTATCACTCTCACCAAGTGCTGTACATGATATTATTTTGGCTGCCGCAAATCATCCAATGTATCTTAAAGCTAATTCCTCATTTTTTCAGGTAACTAAAGTAACTCCTCAAACAATAGAAAATTCAAACCAAGCTTCCAAAAAGTTGAACCCATAAGTTTAATCAAAGAAAAGTAATTGACAATAATTTCTATTTTAATTTTCAGGCTAGTGGTGAAAAGGGGATATCGTTAGAGAAAATGTTGTCGATGGAGTGTTCCTTGTTATTGTTATTATTAATAAATACTCTTTTATTTTAATGAGATGATATGCCTTCAATAAATTTGTTTACCGAGCAAGAAATAAGCTTTAATTGGTCATTTTGGATGTTTTCCACCAAAAATCTCCAGTGGCACTAAATAATGTAACACTTTAGGACTTCAGTGCCAGAATTTCCACCATTAGGGTCAAAATATGCAAAAGGGACCACGTTTAGGGACTAAATGCACCAACTACCCTAATATTTCTCTAATTTGCACCACACATTATTAAAAAAGATTTCTTTTTTGAAAAAGAAAAAAGAAAAAAGGGAAAGTTAAGTAGAAAGGACTCCGGGGAGATCGACAAAACTTTAAAAGGATTTCTCTAGTATTCTGATTTTTGATCAAAGAGTGAACAAAAGAAGATGGAAAATTTTGGCTGATTCCTTCTTTTTTTTTTTTTTTTTTTTCTGACAAGGGGATGGAGGGGAGGGGAGGGG
>CAVNYN010213077.1:0-77909 GCA_963692815.1 Nyctanthes arbor-tristis
TCTACACAACATATAAGATGGACTACCAACAACAATCTCACAAACCTTCAACCAGCTACTTTCTATGGAACCAACAAGGACTCCACTTAGGGAGCCCTTGAGTTTACATGACAACACTTAACAGGAAAAGTAATCTGGTTTTAGTATTTTGTATAAGTGGGAAAAGTGATAGACACACTAAAAAATTTTAAACCACCCTCGACAAAAGTTCAATTATACTATCAAATTACATTACCTAGCCCATATGTTTATTGACACGGTCCATCCATTATTGGGCAAAAAAATTTCTTGCACAGAGACCTTGTAATGTGGCAATTAATATATAGATTTACACATATCATTCATGAGGGTTGCTCCCCCTGCCCTTGCCTGAGCATATCCATGTAAAGACATGGTGGTGGGCGCCACTGTATAGGCCCACCTTTGTGTCTATCCGGGTATACTCGGGCATGGGTGAGGAAGCAAACCCATCGTTCATATTTTTTTACTAGTCATTTGACATGTAATAATAGGAGAATGATACGTGCCAATAAAAATCATTTGTTTTATACACATAACACAATAACGTTCCGGCCTAATTTGGTATTTTTTTTTTAATTATTACAAGTTACTCATGTTAAAATCTTGATCATGTGCATATTTTTTAATATCACCAGATAGCAACAAAAAATAAATAACTTGCAAAAAAGAATGCATGTAAAGCAAGCCCCAAAAAAAAGTGAAAAGAATGCAAAATAGATAGCGCCAAAATGGCCTTATAAAAGCCACTCTGTAAAAGCACATATTGGCTTAAGCGACTCTATACACATAAATCAAGAAACGGTCCAAATTTAAAAGCACGAGTTAGCTTAAGCCACTCTATTAAACGGGTCGAAGTTCAAGTTGATTCGAAAATTGGGACACGGCACGAGACAAGCCAGACTGCCAAAGGTCAAGCACGAGCAAATATATACTTATGGGCCAAAATAGCCCCATTTTCATGTCCATTTTAGACCATCTTTAAGGGGCTCTTTAGACACACAATCTACCGACAATCCTCTTTAAATTTAAGAGTTAAAAGTGCTAAAACTCTTCTCCAATAGTCTCCCTAAATTATTAACATTTTAATTTAGGGAGTAGGTTTGACTCTCCAAATTTTGAGAGACAAATTCGCTTTCTATAATAATAATAATTAAATAGATACAAGTTCTCATGTTCTACTCAATGGATAATACAAATAAGTAAACCACATCCAATTTCATTGGTCCTTGATACTTAAAAGTGTTACTATTTTAATTTTAAATGAGAGAAAACAATAAATTTTTACTATTTTAATTTTAAATGAGAGAAAACAATAAATTTTCTTTAAAAAAAGTAAAATCAAGAGCTAAAAATAAATAGTATGTCGGAGTGTTTGAAAAATTTTACCCCTTGTATTTATAGATACTCTCTAATTAGTGGAACATGCTTTTTAAAAATAGAGAGACTGTAGAAGATACTCTTAAACCCTATCCTAAGCAACCTGCGACCAACTTTGTTATTTTAAAAAATTTAAAAATTAAAGGTTTAGATACTAAGCTGGCTCGACTTAAGAAATTTTCGAGTTAAAGCTTGTAATAAGCCCATATATTTAACTTCACATATCATTTAATGTCACATATATTGCTATATATACTAGTGCTCAATACAACTGGTACTACATACTACATATCATTTATAAAAAAAGTAGAGAGAGAGAGAGAGAGCAAATTCGGAATTTAAATTTTAGGCTCGTAAAAACAGGAGTTCTATTCACACGCCTAGACGTCTGGCGAGATACTCCGCCAAACGTGGGACAACCCACATGTAGGTTTTTCAATTAAAACACGCTATAGAAGACGTCTAGCATTTGATCAATTTCGGCAAAGACTGGCTTAACTCATCTACCGTCAAACTTGGGACTTTTCGTAGGTTTCTTTATGGAAAATAGTAGTATCAACTTACAGGCTTATAAAAAGAAGTCCCTTCCACAAAATAAAAAGGTCAACTTCTAATAATATATCACTGAATGTCCAGTTAGTTAAAAATTTTTAAACATTAGATGTGAGTATCTTATATAATGCACATGTATTTAAAAAATTCTTAATATGTTTCCTTCTTGCATATTCCCTTTTTTTTTTATCATTTCGAAAAAATTGCAGAAAAAGAAAATTACATGTAGCAATATTCATATATGGCTAATTTTTCCACTAAGTCCAATTGTGGCTAGTTTTTACTGCTGACGGGACCAAAATACCCGGAAATTTAGATTCAAGTTGACCAAAGTACCCCCAACTCGTTTTTGCATAGCATTTAATGTTTATTATTTCCCGCATCTGCCCTATCCCGCCTTCCTCGGCATTTTCGAATTCATTTGTAACAGACGGAAACTAGTAACCTTCTTCCACACAACTCCTCTCTCATAGAACGCAAGGGATAACGAAGGGGTTGAGATCTGGTGTAATGGTGAATTCGTAAATGTAGATTTCCCATGTCATGGTAACAAAGGGGTTGAGGTCTGGTTTAGATTAAGAATTAAGGGAAAATGGTAACTCAGTTGTGGCATGGTAACGAAGGGGTTGAGGTCTTGTGTAATGGTGTTAAGGTAGGAAACCCCCAACAGCACAACTCCAGTGCAGATTTCCCATGTCACGGTTGAGTTTTTTTTCGAGCAAGTGTATTGGATTTTTTCAGCAAAGGTTGTAATCTGGTCTTGAAAGGCTTATGTAGGAAGACTCACACTTTTTGGAGCACTTATAATATGTCAATTCAAAATGCTATAGAAAAAGATGCTTACCTTAAATGGAAAACGAGCATCTCAGGGATATATGTGTCAATTTCAACGATAGACTACTACTATATGTGGACATATAAATTTTTTCTGATCGTTTTTATCAATACATAGTTGCTTTTACCTATTTATAGAAATCTCCCAAAATTTTATTTTGCTACCATAGAACCAGAAATTTTTTTAGGAGAATTGAATAGTAGGTGCTCTAGGCAAATAGAAATAAAACAAGTATGCACAATGTCCCAATTTAAATAATAAATCGCGCTCTCTGAATCTACGTAACAATCCTTTATTTGCTTAGAGTATCAAATTCAGTACTTTTAAAGTACTGAAGCTTATGAAAGCAACTTAGGGGATTGTATTCAATCTAGACTTCTATAGACTTTTAATGACTTTTTTTAATACATGACTTTTGTGGATTTTTTAGGATTTCTTAAACTTTTGTGGGTTTGATGGGATTTAAGTAGGACACTTATCCGGACTTTTGTTTGCTTTTATTTAAAAACTTTACAAGACTTTTTGAGACTTTAGATATTCATTTTAATTTTAAAAAATTATCATAATATACAATATTATGTTGAGCAACTTTTTTACATGAGCAATTGCATGTCAATAAAATTATTTTCAAAAAATGAAAAATCAAGTTGGTACAAAAATTTTTTTATAAAGTTTTATAACATTGTAAAATTCATAACCTTTCCTAAAACCAAAAAAATATAATTCATAGTTTCAGTATCACTGTATAACAAAAAATAGTATATCACCTAATCTCCCAACATAAGCGGGAAAACAAAATTGGGACAAGGAACTAGCAAGAAAAGGCGTAAATGAAAATATTTTATCACATCTCGCCCCGATCATTTTGAGCGTAACTGCACAATAATTAAACTAATAACACATAAAATTAAAAAAAATAATAATCAGTCTATGAAAATGAGTAACGAAAAAAATGTTTAAGGTAAACAAATAATTATTAATCTAATCGATAAAAAAATAAAATAAGTGATTGCAATATATAAACGGGAAAAGAAAAGAAAACGAAACCGTCGGAGACCCAATAGGATCCCCCTGAATGGTACAAAAAAATCCGTGTTGAGTCTTAAGGTGATACAGGAGTGACTCGTCCTCCATTCCTATTTAATAAAAAATATAATAATTTGAAAAAATAAATAAATAATAGATTACAATTAAATAAGAATAAAAAGTAAACTAGTAAAAAGAAAGACAAGAGTCCACATGTCCTATCTTGAGATGCAGTGGGGAATGGAACGGGGTATGTTATTAAAAAAAAAATTCATAGGTAGAGATGGTGGGGGGTCGATAAAGAAAAATAGAAGAGAGATTCTTTTTTTAAAAAAATGACTCAAGTATTCTTAAGAAATCTCATGGGCATAGGAGAGACTTTTGAAGATATTTTTTCTTTATATTTTACATAGAAAGTCTCCAAAAGTCTCAAAATTTAAGAAATCTCATAAAATTCTAGTCAGTTTGAATACCTCGAGACTTATTGAGACTCTTGAAAAGTCTCAATTAAATACATCAAGATTTTTAACGAGTCTTAAAAAGTCTAAATTGAATACCTCAAAATTTTATAAATCCTCAAAAATCATTAAATGTTCCAAATGAATACACCTTCCTTATTTCGTCCCAAGACTAATGTGGCACATTATTTATTTATTGGGTGATTATATTGACACTACAATTTTTACTAACTACACCATAAGTTAATTGTATTGGAAGTCCGTAGTGTTTTAAAGTTATAATATTTATGTCCATAATCTTTTGATTACGTTTCTCATATTCAATTTTTAACCTGTTAGTAAATATTATATCTTTGACTACAATTTTCTTTCAAAACATGTGTTAAGATGGTGAAAATAAATTATTTGCTCATCACATTTTATATAAGAAAAAAATAATAACTAAAACAAAAATGTGACAAATTTTTCCTTTATTTAAAAGTTGGCTAATATAATTTTTGAAAAGTAATCATCAAAATCAACATAAATGGAATGTTAATAATAAAAATATTAGGTAAAAATATTTGAAATGTAATTTTAACAATGATTATATATTAAGGACTATAATCTTAATTAAAATATAATATAGATATAAAAAAGGATATTGTGAATATAATTGACCTTAATTATTTCCTTATAATATAAAAGAGCCTTGTTGCAATTGGCACTATTCAACCAATTTGACGCCGTTTTGTTGGTGTAGTTTATTTTCCCTGTTTGCACTTTTTTTCCCTAGCTAACACGCAACTCCAACCCCCGACTCATTTCGTTCTTCCTCTTAGTAATTTCCGGCCTTCTCTGATCTTTGTACGTTGGTTTCTCTCTCTGTAATTTCCAAAGGCTTGCTTCCTTAATTCAATACGCAACCCCTTCTTCTGCTTTTTCTCTCAATCTTCTTCTATTCTCACTGATTCGTTTTTTTTTCTTGTAATCATTTTTATTTTAGTTTTTGTTGTTCATGGGCCTCTGATTATTTAGTATGGTTTTGGAGAGCTTCTGGATCGCTATCGTCGCATGGGTATGAACAAGGATTTTTTGTTTTTATTTTTCCTTTTCTAAATCTAGCATTCGATTTCTGGTGTCTTTTGGCATTGTACTGTAGTCTGGTCAGTTCTTCGATTATTTCTTTTGTAGTCTCAAGATTGGGTTGTTTGTATTGGTTTTGGGGTTTGTTTGCTCTTGATTAGGTGAAATAGTTGGGAAATTTTTTCATTTTTAGCTGTAATGTGTGTTTGAAATTTGTGATTGATGTTCCGTTACTGCTAATTTTAATATTTGTTATCTTGATTCTCTAATTGTAGCCAAAAGAACAATTCAATAACTTTTCCACTAGAGAAACGAATTCTGCTTTAACCACCATATATGAAAAGAATGCTAGAGTCTAGAAACAAGTATTGTCTTTCAAGATTACTTTTAGCATTACTATTGATTCTCACTGGAAAAATGTTTAGCTGTAGATCTAAAACTATATATCTTGAGAACATGATTTGGGAGAATGCTTATGCATGGCTCTAATATGTCACCTTGGAGCACTCTCGGCTTTTTTTTTAGGCTTTCGTGTGCAGAGCCTCTTATATGGCTGTTAGCTTTGAAAGTTCACGAATGAGTTAAATTAGGAGGCAAAAATGGCAACTCCTGCTTTGGTTCCTCATTTTTTTAGTTCTGGTTTATTTGATAACAAATTTTATTACGTAATTCCTTTCAGAAAAAATTGTATTGTATAATTATTATTATTATGATAGCAACTCGAGTAAAAATTTTCATTATTTATGTAGAAGATGATACTAGAATTGACGGATGCACTATGATCCAAGTAATTAAGCTTTATTAGCTATTTGCTTCTTTTTCTTTTTAATTCCTAATCCTGGGTTTTTATTTTAGTTGAGTTTCTGATACTTCTTGTGAGATAAATTTCTTGGAGATTTATTTGCTTAATCAAAATAGTGACAAACGGAGATTAAAAATAATGCTTTTGATGTCTTATAATTCTTAACTGGTAGGATCTGGAACTATTGTGTTTTCTGCACCCTTAGATCTTATTATTATTTACTGCCTCTCGTGTTTGGAGGAGAATTTGTAGTGCTTAATCGAGGGGTTTATTAGCTCAACGTTATTTGAGTTAGCATATATCTATTCTTATAAATATATCTTCTATTTTAATTGCTAAAAATAGTCATAATTTTGCTCTTACCACTGCACAAACTATTAGTTTCATTTTTTAACTTTTCGTGTTTGAATTAAGATAGTGGCGTAAAAAAAAATGAAGGCCAAAAGCAAGAAAGACAGATGTGGTGAGCATGCCTTTATTCTAATTTAGTTATATGTGTTTGATATGAGTATACTAGAACACTCTTTCTCTTCACAGTTACTTTTGTGGAAGTCCAATTTCAAATATTGAAAGCAAGCCTAATAAGCATTCATTTGTTCATATGTTGTCTAGGTGCTTCTTGATGGTGTACATGTCACGCCTCCGTTATTTTACCATTTCTTCTTAATTTGTGCCTTTTAACAATGGCGGAAGCTCTTAGTTAATTGAGAATTATTAAAGTGTAACCAAGGGACAGGACATGCCATTCTAACAAGTTCTTAAATTGTGGTGAATGTTGTAAATAGTATTTTCGTGTGAATAACTAACCTTGAAACCCTAATAGTCGTCGTATCTTGGTCACCACTCCAAGAGTATTTTACTTGCCTGTCAAGATTTCTTAGGTATTGTGAATCTATAAATAGCCCCATTTGTATTGAGAATAATACACACAATTCAAGAGTTTTCTCTCTATTTTTCTATTCATTCTTCTAGTTTATAACACGTTATCAGTACGAAAAGCTCAAATTTTCTATTTCAACATGATCTTAACTTTGTTAAGTATTATTTATTTTTCTAGAAAAGCTTGAAATCACTGTTCAAGCAAAACATCTTTTCTAAGAACACCTTTGCTACTTGTAGAGTTGTAGGGATTATCATTGTTCATGCCATCAAAAAAAAAAAAAAAATTATGGCCATGTTGCATTCCGCCACCAACCGTCATAAATAATTGCTTTTGCTTTTCTTCTTTCTCAGATTTGTTATTTCAACTTGATTGGAATGTTTATTCGTTGGTTACTCTAAAATCTAATAGCATGAATTAATTTCACATCTCCAATCATGCGTAGATTTTGAAAACAAGGATTTTTCTAAATCTATTCTTGATTCTTAATAAATCCATTGTTCACTGATTGCTGAAACAAATGGAAAAAGACGGTATGTGCGATATGTTCGAGATTTACGGTACCATTCACGTCTATGGAGGTTTGTGAATAATTTGTTCATTTTTTTAATTACAGTCTATAAATTTATTGTTGAATTACATGTCATAATATGTGTCACAATTTTTAATAATTAATGATCTATATTCATCGTGGTTTCTAAAAGAAACACCATCGTTTAAAAATCTATCAATAATCTTGAATATTATTGTGATTTAGATATTATCTTTTGTGGTCGATGAAGAATCACAATTTATGATCCATATTCTAAAAGAATATGATAAGCTCTTGAAGAGTCTTGGTATATATTATTTTGGTTCTTGAAAAATCAGCAATTGCATCTCATATTCCAGAAGAATATATTTAGCTTTAGAAATCTCGTATAACATTTGTCGTAATTCCTGAAGAGATACGATTCTGCAATTCTTAATGGTCTTAAAGATTATTAAGATTAATAGGTTGTGATTCCTGAAGAACACAATATGATCTCATTATATTCTAATTGAATATGATGTGCTTTTGAAGAGCACAATATATGAGATTTAGATATGTGTTTTCTTGAAGAAAAGTACAATAAGTAAATATTCCTGAAGAATATTTCATATTGCTAATTATGCAGCAACTATTTCTTTTTCGTTATATGCATTATTTATTTATTTTTACTGTATTATTTACTTTTAGTTAATTACTTTAGTTAGATTAAACAAGTTGTTGCTCACTAAGTAGTACAACTAATTGTAATATTCTCATGAATGTTACATGCTCCTAAAGAGTAATTTATACTAGATCTAAGGATCTGATTTATTTAGTAATTCAATATTCCTGAAGAATATTGATCTATTACTCCTGAAGTAGCAATAATTCAAATTAATTCCAAAAGTGTAATTTACTATGCTTCTGAAGTAGCATTTGTCTTGATGGCTATAGATATTGGTGATGTATGAAACAATACTCCTTGAAGAAGAGTATAAATATTCATGTCCTATTGATATTGAATTTATAACTTTACATATCATAAAGTTACACAAATAGCCAATATTACCAAATTTTAGTTAGTTGTATATGACATGTCAACAAGAATTATTTGTCATGAACCATTGATGTTATAGAAAATCTGATCTCAAATGGCTTGAGTAAGACAATAAAAGAAGGAAACACATCTAATGATAGTGTAAAACCACTTAGTTTTCTTCATTATCATCTCCATGATAACTTGAAAGTTGAGTATCGTACTATCAAAGATCTTTATGATATATGAAAAATCATGAGTTACGTCCCACTAGTTTTACTGTTTTGCCTGAAGCAAATGTAACATCTCATCATGAACCGTGGGTGAAGATGTGGAAAAACTCATGAACAAAGTTCTAAAAATTGATGCATAAAAGCATTGAATAATGATAGCTCATCTAAAGGGGAGCATGGAAGTGCATTGAGCACGCACCTGTCGTACGGTAAAATATTTCGTGGATCTCAAAATAGTAGTCAATCAAGGGAAAAGGGAAAGTAGAGACTAATTTCCTTGATTGTGATAGTCACCTAGTGACTCACTTTGACGTTTCTGATTTCTTTGCTGATCCAAAAGAGAATATTGGTAACCTAATTGGTGGTTAAATCATAATAAATTATTCCAATTGATAGTGCAACTATATATATCATTATTTAAGATAAAGTACTTTCTAAATTAACATTAGCTGAAAATAATGTTAATATTATATATCAGGTGCATCGAACATTATCAAAAGCTCCAGAAGAGCTTGTATTATCTTGATGTATAATACTAAATTGTATATTGATGATACATTTTGACAAATGCAAGAGAAATTTGTTGATTTTTAAATATATCCAATGGATACTGTATTGAGATGATACAAAAAGATTTTTTCATAAAATCCTTTGTATCTGACCAAAAGTAGATGAAGAAAAATTATCAGTTCTACCATCTAGAATGTATTATACATTCATAAAAGCAATTGAGACAAACCATGTCACGAATCTGAAGTTCGTTGACCGAAAAAACTTTATACATTAGTATGATAGTTTTTGGTATATATGAGCAATTATGATGAGTAAGATAATTTACATGGAAACAATATAAAGAATCAGAAAATTCTTTTAGCAAATGGTTTCCCATGTGCTGCTTGTAAGCAAGGCAAGTTAGTCATCAAACATTACACTATAAAGGTTAATACTGAGTCTCTAATTTTCTTGCAAAGAATTCATGGAGATGTATGTGGGCCGATATACCCACAGTGTGAATCATTTTATTTCGTTATAGTATTGATTGATACTTCTACTAGACGATCCTATTTTGCTTGTTTTCTATTAGAAATGCAACGTTTACTAGACTACTTGCTCATAGAATAAAACTAAAAAGCTTAATTCTTAAATTAAGAAAGTTTGCCATGATGATGCTGGTGAATTTTGATCTCAAGCATTCAATCATTATTGCATGGCAATCGGAATTGAAGTTGAACATTTAGTTGCTCATGTCCACACTCAAAATGGTTTAGCAGAACTGTTTATTAAATATCTTCAATTAATTGCTAGACTATTGTCTATGAAAACAAAACTCATTTGTTTGGAATCATGCCACATTACATGTTGTAGTGATGATTCGTATAAAGTCAATCATCTATCATCAGTAATCTCCCATGTGGTATGTCTTTAGTTGAGAATATGATGTCTCTTGTTTAAAAAGTTTTGGTTGTGCTGTTCTAATATATTATTTATTATATTGGACCAGAAGTTCAATATTATGAAAATTTTATTATTTAGCATGACCGGTTAGACTATCTCGGTTTGTTAATGATAAGGATTATCGAGAATCATGTGAAGATTAGAAGATTTTTCTATTTGAACGAATTCTCGTGTGCTGCAAGTTCTCAGGCAATCTAATTATTATTAATCACTAGCTATTTGGAATTGAATTCTAAATATATCTGGAAAATGTTCCGGGTGAACCATGTGGGCTCACTCACCCCTGCATGTAGACCTTCTAGATATTTTATGAATTTGGATCCACTAGAGGTCACATGTCAAATTCGTAACTAAAAGTTTGCGAGAATATTTACTCAATTGATTGATTAGAGTAAAAGTTCCAAATATCGAAATAAAGACATATGTATTTTGTCAGTGAATTTTATCTCAAAAGTCATTAATTATTCATATATTGGTTGGGATATTAATTGCCTATAGTTAGCAGAACAATATTATACGCCTCAATTTATTTGCTACACCAAATGGAGAACAACAGTGATATTGATCTTTCACTTGTAGCAATTCTTATATAATATGCCAATAGAGTATGTAAAACCCCCTATATTTGGCATACATTCAGAAGCATTTATCTAAAGTTGATAAGCGCGATATGTATAGTCACTCCACCATGCATATTAAGAATGATATTATTGTAATGCTGAGAATATATGAAGGATTTGGATCCTTATTTGTATGCTTTATCCATGAAGGATAAACATGTTTTCTGACTATTTCTTAAATTAAATAGTATTCTCAGCATTAAGGGGAGGAATTGATAGTCGGTAATGAGTATATGAAATGCGTAATTGTAATCCTCGTATGTATAATGCAAACTTGAAGTTTGTAATAGTATGCATTTCAAATTACAGACTGCATAGTTACCAATAAATGTACTATGTTAAATGCTCCATCTTAGATTGATATAAAATCCTATAAGAGTATTTGAGATATCAATGGCATGCTTGAAGCATGACGTGGTCGCTTCCAAAATAAACATCCATGAAAAGGGATATGGAGTAGATACTTGTGATGGTCCTTTTGAGGCATATACTACAAAAGAGTATACAGACATAACTAATTAAAAAGTGACTAAAGAGGCTCAGGTACCTGAAATTACTGGAATAAAGAAATATCGATAAATTATGTCTATAGTGAGATTAGATGGAATCGACAAGAAATAATAGTCGACTACTACACATGCTCATGAGCTCAGTAAATAGCGAGGATGATGAATCAATTTCATCAAATTTGTTGACATTGAATATTGGCCAAGATAAAATGACAATCCTGGATATTGTTACAATGTCAATAATATGACAATCGATAGTTATGCTAAAAGAGTAGTAAATATGTGGTGGATGTTATTGAAACTTGAAATTTCATTCAACTGGTAATATGTGAAAAATATCATTAATGTGATACAATCCTAGAAGGATTTAGTATGCTTGAATGGAGTATATAAAGAACTTAAAGTTCTTGTATATATTGCCAGTTAATATTAGAGAGATACGCGTTGTATTCTTTTTCCCTTGACTAAGGTTTTGTCCCAATGGGTTTTTTTAACAAGGTTTTTAACGAGGCAACATCAATAATGTATCTAAAGAATAATGTACTCTTTTTCCTTCACTTGGATTTTTTCCCATTTGGTTTTTTTCCTTGTAAGGTTTTAAAGAGGCATATTCTTTGTGTAATAAATGTCTATAACAAATTGCAACATCCCGCGAATTTTAACAGTGTCTGCCACAGTATACAACATATGTTATTAATAGAGAGTGTTAGTTTTGTAAAGGTTATAAGACAATTGGCAATTGTATAAATAATTAGTTGTTATTTTGCCAAGTGTTATAATGCACAAGACATTTTTGTAATTAA
Organism: Nyctanthes arbor-tristis; assembly: GCA_963692815.1. NCBI lineage: Eukaryota > Viridiplantae > Streptophyta > Magnoliopsida > Lamiales > Oleaceae > Nyctanthes > Nyctanthes arbor-tristis. Next base: position 12,184 of record CAVNYN010213077.1, read on the forward strand.
TAAGTGAAGATAGTCTTGCAAAGTGTCATCTTTATAAGTAATTAATTGCAAATATAGCCAAGTGTCTAAGACACTTGTTAGCTTTGTCATTGGTGGATTTCAATGGCTAGTTAAATATGATTAATTCTTAACCCCTATAAAAGGCCAATTGATCCAAAGAATTCTTTAAAAAAATCACCGTCCCTTCACCCCTATAAATATATATTGTTCCCTATTTATAATACAAAGATATAGCGTTTAATTGGAGAAAACAAATGAGGAGATTATTTCCAAAATAAAGAAGATCATTGAGCAGTGAGGATGAAATTAAAAAGGTGAGTAGCACGTGTATTGACTCTCTCTCTCTTTGAAAATCATGCTTCTCTTGTGAGTAATGCATATCTTGGCTCTCCCCCTTCGAATCTCACATCTCTCATAATTCTCTTTGTTCAATAGTTGATTGTAATTGCTTCCTATACTTCTATTGTATTGATTTGGCATTCGATACTTAAGTGTACACACTTATCATTGGATAAATGATTGTTCTTTACTCTTGGCCATCGCTAGTGACGCCATATACCCGTTTGCTCTACTATCTGAATTGTTTTATAGTATTATGGCCCTGCTATGTGGTCTCGGCCATTCTGATATGTTTTTGAATTGTATGATTTACAGGTAGAAGCTAAACTAGCGATGTGTCTGGGCTTTGTATCATCGAATCTCTGAATCTTTGTGAAAGACCTTCTTTGTGCATAAAAACATCATCTTCTGTATTGTTTTGCGTAGGCCAATACATGTTGTTATTCACAGAGTACTTTTGAACGCACCCTCCAATCTTCTATAATTTTATAGGTATTGGATTTAACAACTCTGTTGCTGGATCGTCTCAAAAGATGGAGAAAATACATGTATGTGATCGAGACTTCGGCGGGTGACCGGGGTTTCGTTATGGGTAGCCCACAGAATATTTAACCATCAGAGTGCGCAGCGAAAGCGCCTCGATATTTTGAACTGTATTTGTATCGATTTTTTTATCATCAAAGGCTTCTGCTATTGTTAAAAAATTGCCGTTCGCGACACATATATTAATAACCCCCAGTGTAAAAGTCCTGAAGAGTTGAAGCATAATATATTTCAAAGTATTAAAGATATTGGAGAGAGATAGATGGCTAAACACGAGAATCATTGTTGGCTGAAATCAGCGGGAGTAGCTGTACTCTTTTTCAATCGATTAGTTTTTGTCTCACAGGGTTTTTCTAGCAAAGTTTTAATGAAACAGCAATTAGACACTCTAAAGTTGATCAGAATTAATTGTACTATTTTTACTAGTTTGTTAGCTTTTCTCCCGTTGGGGAAAAACGTGGTTTTTAATGAGGCAATTAACGTATAGATAATCATTCAAGGAGGAGTGTTGTAAATTGTATTTTAGTGTGAATGACTAACCCTAAAACCCTAATAGCCGTCGTATCTTGGTCTCCACTCCAAGAGTATTTTACTTGCCCACCAAGACTTCTTGGGTATTGTGAATCTATAAATAGCTCCATTTATATTGAGAATAACACACACAATTGAAGAGTTTTCTCTCTATTTTTCTAGTCCTTCTAGTTTATCACAGTGAACTCATTTTGATATTTCTGTTAATTTTTCTATTTTATTTGGTCATATGACTCATGAATGATATTTGCTTGTTTAGAGCAAAACAAAAGTAAGCTTGTTTAAAGAAAAATAATAATGAGAATACACAATCAATTATAAAAAAAAAGAAAAAAACACGTTTTATTGATTACTACCCGTATAAAAGATTGGGAGATCTCATCACGGAAAATGAGACTTCCAACTAAGCAAAAGCTTCTCATATGTTATTACATACCATGTTATCTTTTTATTCATATATACATAGGGCCATACATATACTTATACCACTATTTTCACTTACTTACTAGACTATTACATTGGTAAGGAACATGGGTTTGTCTTTCCAAATTTTATTATAATATAATTGGGTGAGGGTGTAAGCACAATATATGGTAAATTCATAAGATGTTCCTAAATACATTCGGAACTCCGGTGCATCCTCGTAGTATGTCCAAATATATGTGTCTATTACATGCATAATCTTACTCGCATCCCCGGAAAGCCTCTATTCTTCGGCTTGTCTTTCATAAGTTTTTCGGTTGATTATCTATAAAAGAGTAAAAAAATACTAAATGAGTACAAAGTACCCCATGAGTAACACAAGGTTGCCACAAGGCTAAAAGAGAAGTCATTCACTTTATAATTTCAAGAAACATAAATAAGCATAAACTCTTTTGAGTGCAATATAGGGCCTGAATACTAGAATTACCTACTACTCGTAGCATGTGTTAATGCCGCCAAGTTTGGCCATGGCAATACAATAGTAAGTGGATCCACAATTAACCCCGGTTGACCCTTACCGAATTTCAAACAAATACATTATCAATCCAAATCAAACACCACACTAGTCTTCCTTATCCTAGAATCATTGGATAAGTCATAGTGTGGGAACAATTCACGGCAATTCCATACAAAATAGGTAGGGCAAAACCAGTCATTTATATGCAAGAAAACAAATTCATTCATTAACATGATATAACACTAAAACAATTGTTCTTTCTTTTTAAAATATATGCATATTAATGGAACCCAAGTATTGGTTGCTCACCTTTGATCTTGGTTCTTTAAAGCCTCTTGGATATTTTGAGTGGAATAATACCCTCAAATTCCTAGTATTCTTCAAGCAAAGTAGTCTTCTAAAGTAGGACTTCTATATGTATATGAAGGAGACTTTGTGTGGGAGGCAAAGGGAGTGGTTTGGGAGTCTTCTTGGTGGTGTTTTAAGGCTAGCTTTAGTTATGGACGAATTTTCTAACGTATTTTCTAAAATCATTTGGATTCCACTCATGAAAACAACTCCAAATGTCCCTAGATAATTTATATATGGCCAACCGTATTAAGTCCAATTAGAAGCTTGGGAATTCATCTCACCAATCAAAGTGCCAAGTGGTCTTACATTTGATTCATGTGAGAAATTTTCCAAGGCTACAATTGTCCTTAGATTTTTTTTTCCTTTTTCTTACTTATTGCCTAATAAACCCTTCAACTTAATGTGCTCCATAATTAAGTCCTTATACTTTCGACTATACTAATAAGTGTCACATTTTGGTTTGAGCATCCTTTACCCCCAAACTTGTTACCCGATTAAACTTCGTCATTTTTTTGACAACACTACGAGCCGATGAATATAATCGATATAAATTCAAGCAATCGTTTTTATTCTTTTCAAAGCAAACAAAAATGTTCTCAAATTCTTTTCGAATATCAGGACTAATTATCCGGCTACAAAATATACTCACCGATTTCTTATAGTTGAGTATTATTCGAGAATTGAGGCAAAATAGAATTTTTGAAATTTCTTAGAGTGTTACAGTACATGTTTATCTGGGAAGAATGAGCACAAATAATAGCACATTTCTAGAAGCAATACGTTGAACTTCTTTGTTTAAAATGTAAGAATCTAATTGTTTTTTATAAAGTCAATTCTCAATAAAATCTCATGGGAACTTTTGAAATACAGGTCTCCAGTTTTGGCGTGCAAGCTCATATTCATATATTTATGCATCACTTTTTAAGAGCCTTAAAGTGGCTAATTAAGCTAGATGAAATAGGATTGAGCTGGGTTCATATCGTTGAATTGTCTTAAAATATTATCCATAGTTTTGAAAAATGTCATTGAGGTAATTTTAGTTTTTCACGATGTCATTTTGTTTGGCTCTTTGTCAAAAGCATTTGACGGTGTGAAATTTTAGTCTTTTAAGTGAAAAATATTTTTGCTCTATTGCTTGACAAATAGATTGTGCATGGTTTATTTATTCACCTCAAACAATCTTCAGTAAATGTTAACATTGTTGCTCCTATCCTAATATTATAGTTATGCTTGAATGTGTCTTCAAAGTGTCAACCTATCTTAATTGCACGACATATCATTTTCTTGAATAAAGATGCAATTTGTAATTTTTTAAGTTTCATGTCATTTTATTTTTATCAGATATATCGTGCATATATTTCGACTAATTATTGCACATCTTGCTTTAATTTTCAGTCTCTACTATAATTGCAATCTTCTTGAAACTGTTTGAGTGGAATGCCAGCTAACATCTATCAACTAAGTTCATAAGAAATTGTAGTGGACAATTGGATCCTTGAGAAGTTTCCATGGCCTCCATTTGTAATACTACATTTAATATAACATTATTCATTTTGCAATGTTTGCAAATGTAGGAAAACGCATTGGTCCAAGCTTCGAAGTCATAATGGCTCTCATAAATAATTGTGGACATGAAACTAATAATAATTTTTAGTTGATGAATTTAATTACTTTCACAAAATAACAAAGATGAGATTAGAGTTAAAGCACCTGCCTATACTAGTATTCAAATAGAAATCACTTGTGTTTGTTAAAACTACGTATATAAAATAAATTATATTATTATGGTTAATTAAAGGAAACAAGTACATTATCATACAAAATATAAAAAATAGTAATAAGATTTTTATACGGTTTTAGTCAACTTTCTTTTTGACTAATTATTGTGGCAACAGAAAACTTGCGTTTATCAAATACTAAATACTTTGAATGCTAGTTTGAAAAGATATATGCCTGTGTACATGTATGTATGTAGCCAAAGAGTTACCATAAACGACACATTTATATATAGATAAAATTTTTTCGTAAGTACTTTTTATTTCTTACATAAAAATTACTAAATATAAGAAATTAATTCTTTTCATGTTTGCTTATTTTTTCAGCATAGCAAAATACTACTTGTAATAATTCTTCTAATCCTGTTTCTTTGTCAATACTCACTTGGATTAATTTAATCATTGGGAAGATATATGAATGCTTGCTTACAAGTTACAACCTTTGACTTACAACTCTACAAGAACTCAAATTGACCTCTATTTTTTAATTACAGAATATGTTTTTGGCTATAATTTGAATTATTTGTTAGATTATAATCTACTACGTGACATCATTTTATTAGTTATTTTTTTGTAAAAAGTAAACAATGACGTCTTGAGTTTTACTTTTTGATTTTTTGAAATAAGTGAAACTAATAAAATAATGTCGTGTGGTAGATTATAATCTGGATGTGTTACTAAACAAAAAAATTTATCCAAGTAGCAGTGTTTCTCTGAGCATTTTTGTCCAATTAGCTTATCACAATCAGTTTATTATGGAAAAATTTCGTTGGATTCCACTACTAGTAGGAAAATTTCAAAGAAGGGCCCAGCTAACAACCAATCACGTGCAATGAAAGTAATTTTGTTGACGGAAAGTTTTTGTAAAAGCAAAAAAGTATCTAGGAGAATACTCTTGTAATTCGGGTTAGTTTTTTATTTTTATTTTTTATTTTTAGTTCCAATCATTATTTATGTAATTTTAATTTAGGAAAATTTTCAAAAATTTCTCGAAATTTTTGTTAAAAAGCTTCACATCTAGGGGTGGGCGTCGGTCGGGTCGGGCCGGGTTTGGGCCCAACCCGAACCCGACACGACAAATTTCCGTTTTCAGATTCAGAAACCGAGCCGACCCGGTTTGGTGAGTCAACCCGACTCGACCCGAGTTGACTCGGATTGAGTCAGGTTGACTCGGTTCACGGGTTGGGCCGGCCATATACCGGCCCAAATCACAATCCGGCCTAAGTTCCTAAAAAATTCTTAAAAAGCCAATTTTTTAGTGTTTTGAGTGAAATTGTCAAAAGAAAAAACAAACTAATAATAAAGAATGAAAACGTTGTGACCTTAAAACGAAAAAAAAAAAAATTGGTAAAAAAAAAAAAATATCACCGAGTTGACCGAGTTGGGTTAAGCGGGTTGACTTGGGTTGCACCGAGTCAACCTGAAACCCAACTCGACCCGGTCGGGTCCCTTCTACCCCAACCCGCCACCGACCCGATTACTGTAGAAAACCGACCCGACCCGACCCGTTTCGGGTCGGTTTTGGCGGTTTTGCGGATCGAACGTCCACCCCTATTTACATCTATGTAATATACATGCATGTTATATGTATTTCAAATTTAAGTAATGTGTATTTCATATCCACATTGCATGTTTCTATACATTCCATGTGAGTGAAAAATTTTTTAACAAACTTTTGGAAATTTTTTGAAAAGGACACTTGGGTGTAATGTAATGTATTTATTAACTGCTACAGTCCCGTTTCTTAGTTCCTCCAAGCTGGTGACACAATAACATATCAATTAGTATAATTTCTATATCTATTTGCATATAGACTAATTATATCTACAACACTCATTTTACTAATAACAGTAAGAGTATAACTAAAGAATTAATGATGTAATTGTAAAGAATTAAAAATATAAAAAACGATAAGTATAATTAAAATGTGGTGTGGTTAGTACAAAAATATGGTGTCAATATAAACCCCCTTACATATATTTTGTGAGAGTTCGTAATCACTCTTATTTTACATAAAAGACACTTCAATTACTTACTACTTTATCTTCTATTAATAAACTATTTCAATTTCAAAATAGAAAGTAGTCTAACAAATTATATCAATATGTGACATGCATTACACGATTCTCCATCACTTATTCGTGTAAAGTTTATTTCAATTTTAAGAACATTTCGGAAAGTTGACAAAAATAAGAAAAATACGAAGTATAGATTATGAATCTTCGATATAATGTGGTATTTAAAAAATTATGGTATAAAAATAATTTCTTCTAAATAAAAATTTAAATATTTAATTCCATTAAAAAAGACTTCCGATCTCATAAAAACTGCCAATATGTTTAGAATACAATTATTGTAGGGTGAAAAAACCATACAATAGCAAATAATGGTGTCGGAGAGATAGGAATAAATCCATTTTGGGGACACGTGCCATGCTTTTTCAAATTAAAAAAAATCTGATGGACAATTGGGTAAATATAATGTGACAATGTCATAAAATTTTCCCCATATATCTATGCAATAAAAAATTTTCCCTATATATCTATTTTTTCCTCCAAAATTTTCTCCCTACACATTATTTGAAAATAGACTCCCCCTCCCCCCTCATTTTACATTTCGAGTTTTTCCCTTTACACTAGAATTGCTCTTAGAACAATAAAATGATAAAAATGGAGAATATATTTAACAAGATGGTCTTGTTATCCTATATACTGTGAGGTCGTTAAATTAGGAGATGTCACATTGTCCCATCACATATATGTCCAGTGGGAGATCGAAACTAAAATGACACGCCCTCAAAGTAATAATACCTCTGTTTCAAAAAGATAATCCAGTTTTCCTTTTCCATCCGTTCTAAAATATGAGCTTGTTTGATTCCCATTATTTGTCCATATTTGAGGGAATTATAATGAAAAAAGAGGTAGAATATGTATTAAAAATATAAAAATATTTGAAATACGTGGTTGCAACTGAGCAGTTGTCAATTTCGATGTCAAATCAGTAGCGGGTAAAATTGTAAACGAGGAGAATAATAAGAATCAAACAAGCCCCATGGTCCAATTTCTTTTTTAAAAAGTAGTTGAAATATTAGTTCTCTATATGCCTATATTTGACGTGCATATTTATAAAAAAGAATAGAATTACTAAAGTAGAATAATTAAAAAATAAATGGGTATAATAGAGAAATGATGTTAAAATTTACTTTTACAATTCTATTAAAGGAACTATTCTTAATCTATATATAAAAAGAAATATGACTATCTTTTTGAGACTGAGGTAGTACCACTTTTTGAAGTGAGCTCTTCTTATTGGATAACGTACTACATAATATGGTGTGATAATTATGTGAAAATATATCTCAAAAAGATTATGAATTTATCATTTTTTTTCCTTTAACGAGATGAGTTCATCATTTATTGTCACCTCACAATATAATGACCATGATAAATAACATTACTCCTATAATTAATTTAATGACAATTGCACTCCTATAATTAATTTAATGACAATTGCAATTAAGTGGCAACATGTGATGAAAAATTAAAAATGAAAAGAACATCTTTGATAGAATAGCCACATTATTATACAATGACAATTGCAATTAAGTGGCAACGAGTGATGAAAAATTAAAAATGAAAAGAACATCTTTGATAGAATAGCCACATTATTATACAATGTAACCGTTTTTAATGAGGAGACATATATCATCTTTTTGACAGCGCTATGCCGCATTCAAATGTTTGACATTAGATCAAATTTAGAGGATGTTTGATTCTCTTTATAAATTTGACTTATAAAGAGAAATTATAAGTTGGTGAAATGAGTGGTGGAGATTTAATTGAAATTTGAAATGTGTGGTGATTGTTGAGTAGTTGTCAAATCAATAGTCAAATCATGGTAGGTGAAATTATAAGTTGAAATTATAAAGAGGATCAAACAAGCACTTAGATATATTCCATTACATCATGGGGGGGGGGGTCAATAGGCTAGTACTAGTGAAAGTGGGATTCCCCGAAAATGAGAATGACACAGTTAGTGCGCGCAAACATCCACCCACTCTCCAAAAAACCCAACCAACAAAACAAAGTAGTGTATGAAAAAGGAAAACATTATTACCATCAAATTCCGAGTAAAAATTCAGATTTCTCAGCATTTGCATTGGATTTTTCGACGCCTCACAAGGCTATAGAGTGCTTATTCACTGGCTGGGGGTGCGTACGATTACCAGAAAAAATTGAAGTATTTTGCCTTGAGCAGAGGTGAATACAATAAGTTGGAACAGCGTCCTGTTCTTTTCTTGTAGTCACCGCGTGTAAGCTACGCCGGGGCGAAAAGAATAATCTATTTCGGGCGAAATGGGTTCGGGGCTTGGCCACGGGAGAAGGAAGGCCCGGGTGACGTTGGCATTTTTCTTTGTATGCTTATGGGTTTTGATCTTGATCTCACTACAGAGCGCTCTTGGGCTGTCTTCTTCTAGACAGAAACTTGAAGTGAAGAAGTTGTTGAAGAGACTCAATAAAGCCCCAGTTAAAACCATTAAGGTCCCTCTTACTCTGTATATTTATTTCAAATATATATATGTGTACGTCTAATGTCTATGAACGCCTTCTTGTATCTGATGTGTGATTTTTTTGTTCCTCGCTTTTCTTCTTATTGCCAGTGATTTTATGAAAGTTGAGGAAAAGGAGAAGTAGTTTGCTAACAGGGGCAAATTTCTGTTTTTATTTCATTTTATTGTTTAGGGTTTAGTCACAATTCAGGCTTCATATTCAGCCAGTGACAGTTTAGTTTCTAAGATTTTCTTCGATTTTTCTTGTGTTTTTTAATTTTTTTGGGAGAAATTTCTGGAGTTTATTTACAATTACTGGATGTTGGGCACTGCATTTTACAGATTTATGGCTGTTTAAGCTTCAATGTTATTGTAGTACTTTCTACTTTTATTTCTCTATCCCCAATCATTTCCCATTAGCGCATCCCCAACTTTCTTGCTTTTCTTCTTTTTGAGTATTTCCACTCAACAGGAAATTCTGCTTTGATTAATTGGTAGCAAACGAAAAGATTCCTATTTTTCTAATTACGAAAATAAAGATTTATTCTTTGTTTCTTGATGCATTTTTAATTGTGGATCAGAGTCCAGATGGGGATATCATTGACTGTGTGCACATCTCTCATCAGCCAGCTTTTGATCATCCTTTTCTCAGAGAACACAAAATCCAGGTCCTTTATCTTCCCCCTTTGCTTTTGGTACTGATGCTGTTTATTTTATCCCATTGAGCTAATTTTGTAGTCTGGTTGTCTTGGGGGTTTTGCAGATGAGGCCTAGCTATCATCCAGAAGGACTTCTCGATGAGAACAAGATGTCCACAGGGTCTAGTGAACAAACAAATTCGATCCATCAGCTGTGGCATATGAACGGGAAGTGTCCCAAGGACACCATACCCATTAGGAGAACAAAGAAGGAAGATGTCTTGAGGGGAAGCTCTGTGAAGAGGTATGGGAAGAAGAGGCACAGTACCATTCCCAAGCCCATGTTTGGAGATCCCAACCTCAACAATGGCAATGGTCATCAGGTAAATGAAGCTAGATAGAAAGATTCATCAACAGCAATTGCACTCTTCATACCAAATGATTTGTCGGCTGCTTGTCGCATTCCATAAATAGCTAGGACATTGACGAAGGCATTCTTAGATTCTTCTGTTTCTGATGTGTTTATTCCATGAGAAGAAAGGATATCAAAGAATACTTTTCTTCAAATTGAATATATCTTCCATTGATTGTGGTAGGATATAGAAAATCTTCTATACTTGTAGAATACAATTGACGTCTCTACTGAATCAAAGATCGTTTGCATTGGCTGGAATCTATTACTTGAATGAAACTGATGTAGATTATTTATTTGTCTTTTCCTTTTTTTTTTAACCCAGACCATATATTTTTCTAATGAATTTGGTTTATTTTGTGGTTTCACCAGTATGCACTAGCATATGCGGAAGGAAACAAGTTTTATGGTGCAAAAGCAACTATTAATGTTTGGGGACCTAAAATACAGGAGCCTAATGAGTTCAGCTTGTCCCAAATTTGGGTTTTGGCTGGTTCTTTTGGTCAAGATCTCAATAGCATTGAAGCCGGTTGGCAGGTACGTGGATTTACTCCAAAATTTTCGGCGCATCGTTTTCTTTACCTGCATTGCATAGACAAATTGTCATTCATGTGATTTCAGGTCAGCCCTGATCTCTACGGTGATAACCACACAAGATTATTCACGTACTGGACTGTAAGCTTACTTTATTTCTACTTTTTGTGGTAATATATGGTAAATCATCTGCTGAAGTTCTCATGTCTGTTCCCCAATGCAGAGTGATGCTTATCAAGCCACAGGATGCTATAATCTTATTTGCTCGGGATTCATTCAAGTTAGCAATGAAATAGCAATGGGTGCAACCATTTCTCCTCTTTCTTCCTATCAGAATTCACAATTCGATATTAGCATACTTATTTGGAAGGTAAATTCCTAATCCAGCCCTCTCTATCTCTTGCAACACTTTGGAGTACACAGCACAATTTAAGATACCGGTTTAACAAAAAACAAAAGCTAATAATCTTGGGATTGAATGCTTAATGTGTTAACCTTCCAATTCTTTCTGAATAATATAATTAAATATTGTCTTCAACTAAAGAAACAGTCAATATTTTCTTCAATGGCTGATGAGAATCTTGCTATTTTCTTCTGTCATCTCCTAGATATATGATTTTCCTGTCACAACCTCTTATTATAACTTGCCTTTATTACATAGGATCCACAATATGGAAACTGGTGGATGCAGTTTGGCAATGGAATTGTATTGGGCTATTGGCCATCTTTACTCTTCTCCTACTTAACTGATAGTGCTTCCATGGTCGAGTGGGGCGGCGAGGTAGTAAATTCCCAGCCCAACGGCCAGCACACCATGACTCAAATGGGACGCGGCCGGTTCCCAGGGGAAGGGTTTGGCAAGTGTAGCTATTTCAAGAACATCCAAGTTGTTGACAGTTCCAACACTCTCAAGGGTCCCAAAGATTTAGGCACATATACTGAAAAATCCAATTGCTATGATATCAAAACAGGGAGTAACAAAGATTGGGGCAATTACTTTTACTATGGAGGCCCTGGTAGGAATCCCAATTGCCCATGAATTCAAAAAGGAAAAACAAAATTATCACTGTCTATAATCATTAGTGTATTTTTATGTATACCCTTCTCTTCACTCTTTTTTTCTTTTTCCCCTCTTTTTTTCTTTTAGGGTTTTGACCACTGTGGTTTTGCATTGAAAAGATCTCAGTGAAAGTGAATGGGAAAGTGCCCAATTTATTTCTCTAAAAAATGCACTTTCCCTTGTCAGTTTCTTTGTATTTCCATTTGTTTTTCCCCGCACTTCCATTCTGGTGTGCTTTCTTGTTCTATTCAAATGGTTTGTTTTGGTGCGAAAGAGAAGCACTTTGTCAAAGTTGTAGGATGTGTGCATGTGGTGAGTAAGTGACAATCATTTAATATAGGAAAAAGGGAAAATTGAACTAAGATTTTCTTGATTTTTGCTCGTTGTTCCATATTTAGAACTTATTCTTGGGAGTTTTATGTAAATAGATTTATAGGAGAATGAATGGTTAGAATGTAAAGAAAGATTGTTGGAAGTGTGAAAATTTTGTTTTTTGTAATTAATTTGATAAATTTTTACTTTACACAGTGAGCTTGTAAAAAATCATCCCGAGTTTGTGGTTTCCGCTCATAAAAAAATTGAAAAATAAATAGGAAAAACAAATAATAGGACATTTGCAACTAGACACACAAATTTGGACATCGAATAAATGACCATTAAGACCAAAGTGCTTATCACAAACTGGCTACTCGAGCTCATTATTTTGACTTAAATTGTCAAGCTAAATTACTCAAGTCAGGCAGGTAGCTCAATTTGACATGTATACACGAGTAACAAGTTGTGAGTCAATGTGACATATTCATGCCAACAGTTGTTAGGGACCATAAGTTGATTTTATAATTTTGAAGATTGGCTCATTAGGAGGAAACGGGGAAAAATGTGTGTGTATATACACATATATACACACACACAATATATATATACACACACACATAACAAATTGGAGTTTTTGATGCTCCACCAACCTTTTGTTGGAAAAAAAAAGGGTCATAAGGGCCGCCGCAGCTTCAGCACCACCACCGCCGGTAGAATTCACGAGAATTCAACAAAAGTCTGTCATAGTTGTTTATTAACTAGTACTGCAAAATGCCAATGTGGCTTTAACCCATTTGGTTAGGGAGTTAAGGTTGAGGTCCTGGGACATAAATGTCCCAGGTTCGATTCTCCCCTTGTGAGGGGTTTATCTACATTTTATGTGTAATTTAGAGTCTCATGTATAGGTGCTTGATTTCTTATAGTCCCCTGTATAAGAGTTTGTATTGTTGATTGCTGCGCGTTTGTATTGTCGATTGTTATGCGCTGTGTTTAAGAAGGATATATATCTATATGTACTTGTAATGTCATGATGCGGATTATAATTGTACTTCAAGAAAAAACTAATACTGCAAAATTATCTGTTACGTAATAAATTATTACAAATTTATTATTTATACATAAATAATATAATATAATAATGCTTTCAAAATAATAATAATAATGTAAATATAAAAATGTATTCTTTTGTAATGTTTATTTCGATTTCCTAATAGAATGTATAAAATAAAATATACAAACATTAAGTTAGGAAAATTTTGTAATAATTAAACATAACACATCAATGAGAGTTGATCTATTTCCCTTGTGGGAGAGATATATAACTCCTAATGCTGATGTGACGTTGCCATGTTAGTGTTGTGTCACATTGTGGTGATGATATAAGATTGTTACCTCATCAACTGCGCTTACGTGGCAATGTCACATAGAGGTAGGATTCTTTATTTGGCTACTATTTAAAATTTTCCTTCTTGTTTGGCTACTACTTAAAAATTGCTTAGATTTATCATCCAATTTAAATTTTAAAATTTGGACACATTACAACATACCAGTAAACCACATCTTTGATATGATGTAAGTTTTCACATTATTTTAATTATTAACTCCACACGATTAGATTACGTCACCTATACAAAATTTAAATTTTAAATCTCCTTTTAAACAAATCTATTTTTAAATTGTTACCGAACACCATGGGGGGAAGATCATTCCTACATATGAACTATGACATTAAACAATTAAAGTCCATATATAAATACATAAAAATGTTAGTTGTCAACAAAACTCGATAAATTGATATCATCTTCATTAAAGTAGTTCATTAAGAATTGCAACTGTTTCCACGTATATAGGTCAACTGTTTGTGCAATAGTGGTTAGTTAATTTTAGAGTAAATTATAGTAGAAGTCCCTAACCTTTGCATCCATTTGCGCTTTCATTTCCATCCATTAAATATTGATCAACATGCCCTCACATTGGGTTAGTAAATGCAATACGAATTCAATTCAATTTAAAAACTTTATCTTAAAGGTCAATCCAACCCAATGCCATGCAATGGAAAACCCAACGCAACTGATTGGGTTTAGTTAGGGCGGGTTTGCCTCACTCTAATGTCATTAAGAGCACATGTAACCTATTTTGACATTTTGGTGCATCATTACATTAAAAGAGTGCAAATCCTACACTATCTCAACTCAATTTAAACATCATTTTCTTTATTTACCTATTCTATTGATATTTTACCAATCAATTTAATTGACAAATCAATTTGATTGTCTAAGTGGATGGTATAGATAGTTAGAAAACGAAATTACAAGCATACAACCTTCCCAACCGAAAGTGGCCCGGCAATAGCAAAAAGACTAAAATACTCTTTAGAAGGACTTAACAATTAAGGGAAGGAGAAAAAAGACATCAAAAATTGGAAGAAACAAAGATCCCCAACTTTTGCATTTATTGGCACTTTCATCTAAAACCTTTAAATGTGGACTGAAAGGCCCAAAACCTTAGATTGGTCAGTGCAACCTAAACCCAAAGAATTTTATTTTAGAACCCTACCCAACCCAATTTTATGTCACATACTACCTCCCCATCCCGCCAAAGTTTTAGATAAAAGGCCTAACAAATAGTAATAAAGATTTTGATTATAAGATAAAACTTCTCATATTTTTCTATTTTATTAGAAGAATAAAATTATTGTCTTATTTGATTGAAGAACAAACATGTAGAAACTACAACAAAAGACAATATCAAGTGATTTAACTATAAATAGTATCATAAAACGTGAAAAAAAGTTGAGTATCCAATTTGTTGTGATTAGTGTTAAAAAAAAAACCACAGTTAATGTATAAAAAAAATTACCATAGTTAAAATAAATTTTCATTTCATTAACTATATAGATATGTGGAATAAAAAAATACATATGGTAGGGCTTGTGGATATGTGGAATAAAAAAAATACCATAGTTAATGCGAGTCATATGAAAATAGGTGGTTATATTGACACCAAATATTTGACTAGCAACACCACAATTTAATTGCGCTCAACATTCTTTGTTTTTTTAGATCTTTACGCTTACATGATTAATTTAATTCTATCATATTTTTATTTTTTATATTTTATTATCATGACATTTTATATTAAATGATATTTTGATTTCTAAAATTTCATTGTGAGAATTAGCTAAAATTTTTAAGAAACAAAAATGTAACATCTGATAATATACAAGTACTTATCTTTAATATATATATATAATAAGAGCCAATTGTGGGGCTCATCGTCTTGCACCTATTTTGTGATTTTCTACTTTTTTTTTAAAAAATTCCTTTTTTTCTTTCTTTCTCTTTTTTTTTTTACCAAATTCCTTCTAGCTTTCCTCTTTTCAATACACAATGTAAACTTGTGGGCTCCATTTATGCTTCTTTTTTCCCCTCCTTTTTTTCCCGAATTTTTTAACTTTCTAGCTCTTTTTTTTTTTTTTTACCAAATTCCTTTTAACTTTCCTCTTTTGATACACAATAGTCTTTCAATATACAATGTAAACTTGTGGACGCTATCATGGTCATTTTTTTTTTTGTTTTATGCGCCCTTTTTTCCTCTTTTTGGCGTTTGATGGTCCTTTTTTGCCCTCTTTTTTTCCGAATTTCTTTTAACTTTCTCCTTTAATATATCTATACTCTATACTATTATATTATATAAGAGTGAATGGAGGATAGTTCTATAACACGATTATATAAAAAAGAATTTTTTCTTTTTTTTCTTTTTTCTTTTTTTTTTCCTTTTTGCCCTTTGGCCTCTCTTCTTCTTCTTTTTTTCCCCTTTTTCCCAATTTTTTTTAATTTTCTTCTTTCATCTATCTATACTTTATACTATTATATAAGAGTGAATGGAGGATAGTTCTATAACACTATTATCTAAAAAAGAATTTTTTTCCTTTTTTTCCCCTTTCGCCTCTCTTCTTTTTCTGTCCCGTAGGAGATTCGAATGTCAACCAGACACTATTCCTCTTCAAGTTTGGGCTAAATAAGGTTGCAATACTCGTCCTTGAAGCATTGTAGAAAGGATATTTTTTGCATGTTACATTTGAATTCACTTCGTTAGTTGTTTGAAGCAATATTATCGTATGACGGGCAACGCATGTCTAAGTTGCTCGTGGTCTTTAAAAAGGGAAAAAGGAAAAGAAAACCTTAATAAAATTATAGGCTGTGTTCTCGGTGGATTGGGAAAGGGTGGTCCAATGTGGACAAATCCGTGTGGAGTGCATCTTTAGTATTGGGCCGTATTTGAGATGTTTTTAACCGTAAATTATTGTGAAAAAGAAAGATGACGTCTTAATTATTTTCCCATATGATATTAAATTTGGAAATTTTTTTTTATTCAAGGAAGAAAGTTTTATATTTATAATTATTTATAATTGAAGAATAAATATTAAAATAACTGTACTTCAAAAAAAAAAAGAAAATATAGAATTAGCAATTAGTTATTTGTTAAATTTTTACAAAATACAATATAAGTATAATTAACTAATTTCCATGAAAACAACAGCGACCATGCTAACTTTACAACACGTGCAAAGCACGTGCCATAACTAGTTTTCATACAATTTTAAGGTATGTAAACCAAATTTTTTTAATTATATCCAATCATTGACAATATGAGAGAATAATTAAATCAAAGATTCAAGAAAATATGTGGAAAAGCTTTTAAGGGTGTAAGTCTATACGGAACAAAGACTAGGGATGTTCACATTAATAAAAGGGTAGTGTGTTTAGTAAAAAGAATGGTATAGTTATAAGTAGCAATGAAAATATGTAGATATAACTAATTTAACCAATTTTTATTTAAAAGTAAAATGAGTTTGCAAAGGAAAACATATATTGAATTATTAATCAAATAAATGATGATACCACTTATCACCGTAATCGCTTTTAAAATTACTAACTAATCTACCCTTGCGTTGTATGCGAAACACATATATATCTTCAAAACAAACTAAATCAAACAATTAATTAAGCGATAAAAAATCAATGTGATATATGTTCACTCGAACTAAAAGTTAACTAAAAGAAAAATATGTGTAACTGTTTTTAAAATTGATATTCTATATTAATTGATCGCTTTTTGGCAAATATATGTGTGCGATATATATATAGTTGCTTCTATACTTACTCGATTAGGCGGCCTGAAGGTTACTTTTATTTTTCAAATATAAAAGGAAAGAGATAATCACAAATTTGATTGCTGCACTTATCCAGCTAAACATAAGGAAATAGATAATTAAGAATTTGATTGATATACTTAATTGGTTAATTAAAATCTAAAGCATCTTTAAAGGCCAAAAGTTCAACATAAACAACTGGGAGATGATTAAAAATTACTATACAAAATTAAAAGTTGTAATAAATAAAATTCTGAAAATTTAAAAAAAAAAGACTAAGGCAAGCATGTAAATAGATTATTTAAAATTATTATGTAAAATTAAAAATTAACACACCACTTAACTAGTATTATCCGATTATTATTAGGGTGAGCGAAAATAAAAAAAAGAAAAATAAATAAGATATCAGCGACATCAGCATGACATTAGATTCCTAATTCTCTTAGTATGCCAGTTTTAGGAGGGAAAAAATTAACCTACCACTTAATTAATATTATAAATATAATAGATTATTAGGGTGAGCGAAAATAAAAATAGAAAAATAAATGAGATATCAGCGTGACATCAAATTCTTAATTCTTTTAGTATATCAGTTTGAGGTGAGAAAAATTAACCCACCACTTAATTATTATTATAAATATATAGATAGTTATTAGGGTGAACGAATATAAAAATAGAAAAATAAATGAGATATCAGTGACATCAGCATGACATCAGGTTCCTAATTCTCTTAGTATGTCAATTTTAGGTGGAAAAAATTAACTCATCACTTAGTTAGTATTATAAATATATAGATTATTATTTGGGTGAACGAAAATAAGAACAGAAAAATAAATGAGATATCAGCATGGCATCAGATTTCTAATTCCTTAGTATGTCAGTTTTATAAGGGAAAAAATTAACCCACCACCTAGTTAGTATTATAGATATATAAATTTGATAATTGATCCAAAATTAACCAAATAAAGTGGTTCAAACAAGTGGTGTAGTTGTTAAGATATTCACTTTTCAGGTGAGATGTCTGGGGTTCGAACAACACACAACCCTCCCCTATATCCCTCTTTTATCTTTAAAAAAAAAATCAAATAAATAAACAAACCAACCTCAGTTCTTTAGTAGGGGATAATATAGAAAAGAAAATCGAAATGAAAAAGACTGATATTATATCTACACTACTCGTTTTATTAAACACACCTCATTTTTATTAACGTGAATATCTATAATCTTTGTTTCTTATAATATTTAAGCCCCTAAAAGTTTTTATTACATTTTTTTCTTGAACATCTATAATCTTTGTTTCTTATAATATTTAAGCCCCTAAAAGTTTTTATTACATTTTTTTCTTAAACTTTTGATTTAATTATCCTCTCATGTTTTTAGTAATCGAATATATTTAAAAAAATTAATTTTTGTACCTTAAAATCATCTGGAAATTCGTAGTTGTGTATTATTAAATATTAGCTAATCTACCCGTGCGTTGCGCGGAAATACATATACATCCCTAAAATAAATTAAAGTAAACAAGTAATTAAACGATAAAAAATAAAAGTGATATATGTTCATCAACTAGATCACTTGAACTAAAAATTAACTAAAAGAAAAATATATGCAATTGATTCCAAAATTAATATTCCATATTAGTTGATCGATACATATATGTGTGTGCAATATATACACACACATATATGTATATATAGAGTTGCTTGTATACTTACCCGATTAGCCAGTCTGAATGTTGCTTTGATTATTTAAATATAAAAGAAAAGAGATAATTACGAATTTGATTGATGCACTTACCTAGTTAAATGCAAAGAAAGAGATAATTAAGAATTTGATTGATACACTTACTTGGTTAATTGAAATCTAAAGCATATCTAACGGCCAAAAGTTCTGTCTCAATAACTGAGAGATAGTTAAAAATTATTATACAAAATTAAAAGATGTAATAAACAAAATTATGAAAATTTGAAAAAAAAAGATTAAAGTGAGCAGATAAATAGATTATTAAAAATTAATATATAAAATTAAAAAATTAACTCACCACTTAGTTAGTATTATCTAATTATTATTAGGGTGAATGAAAATAAAAATAGAAAAATAAATGAGACATTAGCGATATCAGCTTAACATCATCATGACATCAGATTCTCAATTCCTTTAAGATGCTAGTTTTAGGTGGGAAAAATTATTCTACTACTTATTTAGTATTATAAATATATAGATATAAATTATTATTAGGGCGAACGAAAATCAAAATAGAAAAATAAATGAGACATTAGCAATATCAGCATGACATCAGATTCCCAATTCCCTTAAGATATCATTTTTAGGCGGGAAAAATTAACCAACCACTTAGTTAGTATTATAAATATATAGATATAAATTATTATTAGGGTGAACGAAAATATAAAAAAAGAAAAATAAATGAGACATCAGCTTGACATCAGAGTTTTAATTCCCTTAAGATGCCAGTTTTAGACAGGAAAAATTAATCCATCACACTTAGTTAGTATTATAAATATATATTATTATTATGGTGAACGGAAATAAAAATAGAAAAATAAATGAGACATTAGTGATGTTAGCTTGACATCATCATGATATCATATTCTCAATTCTCTCATGATGCCAATTTTAGGCTGGAAAAATTAACACACCGCTTAGTTAGTTTTATAAATATATAAATTATTTAATATTATAAATATATATATTATTATTAAGGTGAACAAAAATATAAAAAAGAAAAATTAATGAGATATCAACGGCATCAGTTTAATATCATTATAACATCAAAGTCACAATTCTCTTATGATACCAGTTTTAGGAGGGAAAATTTAACTCCTCACTTAGTTAGTATTATAAATATATAAATTATAAATATATATTATTATTAGAGTGAACGAAAATAAAAATAGAAAAATAAATGAGACATAGTGACGTTAGCTTGACATCATATTCTCAATTCCCTTAAGATGTCAATTTTAGGTTAGAAAAATTAACCCACCACTTAGTTAATATTATAAATATATAGATTAATTAGTATTATAAATATATATGTTATTATAGGATGGATGAAAATATAAAAAAGAAAAATAAATGAGACATCAAAGACATCAACTTGGCATCATTATGACATCAGAGTCCCAATTCCCTTAGGATGCCAGTTTTAGATTGGAAAAATTAACCAATCACTTAGCTAGTATTATAAATATATAGATTATTATTAGGGTGAATGGAAATAAAAATAAAAAAATAAATGAGATATTAGTGACGTCACATTAGATTCTCAATTCCCTTAAGATGCCAGTTTTAGGCTGGAAAAATTAACCTACTACTTAGTTAGTATTATAAATATATAAATATAGATTATTATTAAGGTGAACGAAAATAAAAATAAAAAAATAAATGAGATATCAGCGACATTAATTTAACATCATCATGATATTAGATTCCCAATTTCTTTAAGATGCCCGTTTTAGGTGAGAAAAATTAACCCACCACCTAGTTAGTATTATAAATATATATATTATTATTAGGGTGAACGAAAATATAAAAAAGAAAAATAAATGAGACATCAGTGACATTATTATGACACCAGAGTCTCAATTCCCTTATGATGTCAGTTTTAGGGGGGAAATTAACCCACCACTTAGTTAGTATTATAAATATATAGATTATTATTATGGTGAATGAAGATAAAAATACAAAAATAAATGAGATATTAGTGACGTCAGCTGGATATTATCATGATATCAGATTCTCAATTCGCTTAAGATGCCAGTTTTAGGGGGAAAAATTAACCCACCATTTAGTTAGTATTATAAATACTAGTATCACACCCGTGCATTGCACGGGTAGAACAAACAATTCAAACTTAACTATTCAAAGTATTTTGATTAGATGCAAAATAATAAAATCTCCGTTAAAATTTAAAAACATAAACGTTGAAAAATTAAAACAATCATATCATCATTATAGTTATTGAAGAACTAATATATTCACTATGAGTACAATGCATGATCATATCACTATTCTTATAGAAAAGCTTGAAAGGATTCCCCATAATCGGATAATTTCCATTATTATTCTTAATAGAATGTTGATTGATTATATAAATGTTTTCTTGAATGATTAGCTGATTGAACCTTCTAATAAGCCGACTATTTGCAATAGATCGAATTCTTCACCATGTGACCTAGTATTAGGTTAATTAGTATATACTGTAGGCAATTAGTATATAATGTAGGCAGACTTCCATTGCAATTGAACAAAGTTTAATTTGTAAATATATAATATGGAGAAGGAACACCTACAATTTCAATAGCCACATAGAATTCAACAAAAAACACAATCGATGTATAAATTAAATAGATAGAAGCATTATTATAAAAATAAGAGTAAAGGAGTAATTAAATTGATATAGAAAGTTATAGAATTTTTTTTTAAAAATAATAACAGAAGGAATAGAAACTGAAAATTAGAGATTTAGGAGAAAAATAATGACCCGATAATAAAATAGCAAAATCGGTTTTAGAAAAAAATAAAGAAATAAAACAAATATTAAATATGACATGAGTAAAGAAATCAAATTGGTCCATATTTAGGTTGAGAAAAGGTAGAAGACTATATTTGACTTAGATAATAATATAAATAATGACTCGATAATAAAATAGCAAAACCGGTTTTAGCCAAAAAAAAGGAAAAAACAAATATTAAATATGATATCAATAAAGAAATTTAATCGATCCATATTTAGGCGGGAAAGAGGGTAGAAAACTACCTTTGATTTAGATAATAAATAGATAATAGAAATAATGACCCATTAATAAAATAGTAAAACCGGTTTAAGAAAAAGAAAGAAAGAAAACAAATAGTAAATATAACATCAGCAAAGAAATCTAATTGGTCCATTTTTAGGCGGGAAAAATGGTAGAAGATTACCTTTGATTTCGATAATAATAGGTAAGTAAATCAATCAATCAAAAAAATAATAGATTTCTCAAACTCCCAATAATTCAACTGCTCACAAAGTTTTAACTGATCTATAGATGCTGACAAACATAAAAGAAATTTAGAAGAAAGGAAACAAATAGGAGACCAAAATATTAGAAACGGAGAACAATGATTAGAAATAATATGGCTTCGATTTGTAAAAGTACATCTGAACTCCTAAAGGAAAAAGGAATTCGAGTCAGCTGCACTAAAATAATGACCTGATAATAAAATAACAAAATCAGTTTTAGGGAAAAAAATGAAAGAAAACAAATATTAAATATGATATCAGCAAAGAATTGGTCCATTTTTAGGCGGGGAAAATGGTAGAAGACTACCTTTGATTTATATAATACTAGTATTTCCACCTGTGCGATGCACGGGTAGGCAACACATGAAACATCTAACCGATATGAAATAGAAATAACAATGACTATCATATTACATCTAACGACATTGAAAAATTTGTGAAAGTGAGTAGAGTGAAGGCATATAGAATTATACTTGTCAAAACAATCCAAATCACCCAAATTAGAATATAAATTAATTAAAAATATAATATAACTAATCAATTTATAATGCAGTTCTTTGAAAAAAAAATCACAATGCACTTCTACATGCATGAAATCCTTTGTTTTCATCCATCGATCTCTGTCCACAATTTTTTTTGTGCTTTGTAACATGAATTGATATAGATAGATCAGCATGCTAAAATAAATGTGCAAAAGTAACTGGAAATTTACCATAGGCACTTGTAAAATAACAGGAAATTGTTTTGATTTGTTTCAGTTTTTTTATGTTTATCCAATAAATAAAAATTACACAGATCTATTAACCATACCCCATTGTATATAACCAAAATGGATAATAAAAATTCACTTTAGTTATAAGACTCGGATGATGAAATGGGAAATGATAACAAAAAAAAGTGGAAATTTGGGAATATAAGAAAAGAATTAAAATTAAAAAGGAAAAAAAAAGGTAACTGGGAAAATAAAGAAAAGAATGAAAATTGGAAAGTGGAAAAAATTAAAAAATGACATCAACAAGATGTTAGCGTTTTAGGAGGGGAAACTAAATTTGGCTACTCTTGATTTAGATATATATAGATAATAAAAATAATGAGCTCATAATAAAATAGCAAAACCGGTTTTAGAGAAAAAAAGAAAGAAAACAAATATTAAATATAACATCAGCAAATAAATATAACTGGTCTATGTTTAGGCGGGAAAACGGGTAGAAGATTACCTTTGATTTAGATAATAATAATAATAGATATAGATTACATTTTTGTTTATTTAAAAATTTTAAACAATTCTTACAACGACATTTTAGAATCAAAATATCATTCGATATAAGATTTCACGATAATAAGATGTTAAAAATAATAATATGACAATAAAAAAAATTAATGATTTAAGTGTAAAGAATTAAAAATATAAAAGATAATGAGTATAATTAAAATGTGGTGTGTTTAATAAGAAATTCAGTGTCAATATAATAACCAACCAATGAAAAATTCCTTTGTCTTTTTTTTTCCCCCGTACGAAATGAAAATTCCTTAACCTCTGCTAATGCCATATATTCTCGGACAAAATTCTGAGACTATTTTTTTATTACGACCAAAGAAACTCCAATTTCTTTATTGTATATTTACACTCGCACGCTTGACTCTTCTTCCGCATCCGGTCTTTCTCCTCTCTTTCTTCTCCCTCATTATAGTGTAGGGTTTTAAAAAACAATCTGTTTTCACATAGACTCGCACAATCAGAGAAACTCACAAAAGGAAACCTGTAAAAATTTCATCTTTGTTGCTTCTTCATGAGCTTGGATTGAGCTCACAGAAGAGGGCAAAACCCTAGCTTCTTTTTACTTGATTATGGTGGGGCTAGACCGTAGCTTTATCAACTGAAATATCGGAAGAAATGCACCAATTTTCACTGAAATAGGTAAAGTAATGCTTTTACGAAGATCCACTTTGTTTCCCCTCTAGTTGTGTAAATCTTTGGTATACTTAATTTTGAAAAGTATAAACGCTGAATTGAACTGGGTTTAGTTGATTTTGCGAATTCTTGTTCGCTCAGGCTTTGGTTCTTGTGAAGAACTATTAATTTTTTATTTAGTTTTTTGTGCATGTGAATTTTGATTATTGTATTTGTTTTCGTGTTAATGCTTACACCAGCTGTAGTTGAGAGAGAAAAGTTCAGGAAATGGAAGGGAAGGAGCACGGATTGATGCTGGCATGTGTGATTTCGGGGACCCTTTTCTCAGTTTTGGGCTCTGCTTCTTTTGCCATACTGTGGCTGGTTAACTGGAGGCCATGGCGCATTTATAGGTGATTACATTTTTGCTATATTTGGTTGTCTTTCATTATTTACTGTTTATCTTTCAGATCACAGTAGTTCAGTGGAAATACAGACTTAATTTGGATCAAACTAATATGTAGAAATTCAGACCTGTTCTAGAGCACCGTTTCTTATTGCTTGGAAACTATTTTCTATACAATATTAAATGCATCTAATATATGATGTTAATGATCACTTAAACAAAATTAGGCTAATAAATGATCGCGGATACTATTATCATGTTGAAGAACCTAAAATTACCCCATGTCCTACCTGTTTGGAATATACAGCCTGGTGAACGAACACTTGCGATAGCGTGGTGAAATGACCTAAATGGGCCGGGATAGGGGACTTCTATCTAATGTGACTGTGTACATGAGACGGGAGTGTTATATAAGAATTGTTTTTTACATAAACCTTGAGTCAAATCAATTTTTTCATTATAGTCTGTATTGAAAAACCTTCTAGATCTGCCCCTGCCCTACATTCCACATTTATAGTTGAAATTATTGACCTTATAAGTTGTATCACATTTTATCAATTTAATAGCAAACAAACACCATCTGAATGATTCCATCATGGTTCCGATCAATTTTATACCTTTCTGATGCCTTTTGAGCACCATGACAGTAAGAACATGCTCTCTCTTGGAAGAGAAATGCTAACATCTGTTTATCTGGCAAACAATTGTCGGTATCATTTTTCACTTTCTGCCAAATATCTCAAGAATTTTCGTGGTGTTTATTTACATACGCTTTTGTTACTATTGCTTTGCTTGTCGGTACCTTCTTACCACAATCACAAACTAATAAGACAAAGGAAAATGCTGAAATAGCGAAATGGCTGTTATGCTTTAAACAGGCCTTATGGAAGCAATGAGAAATGAAATTGCTACATATTTCCTACTTTATCAGTTGTAGAAATAAACAGAGAAAGGGCACACGGGTTTCTCATATCTTCTTGAATTCATGCTCCCTCATTTTATCCAAGTGGGAATAATGGTCGTTCACCATTTTTTTAGACTTCACAAGAGTTGCTCTTTTCAATATTTTACTATTCAACATATCAAGGTTAGACATGGCTGACTCGAGAAGCCCCCGCTACTTATGTGGCATTCCATTTCTTCTGGTTATGTGTGTGTTTGTGTAGACGTTCAACCATTTCTGTTTGGTAACATGGGAGGAAACCAAGGTCAAGAATACCAGTATAGCTTTATTACTAAATAAACCTTTTATTGGGTTGCTTATCAACAGGTCGACAGGTTCGCATTCATGACCTAATTATTGCTCTAGGAAAAGCTTACATTTTGACTCTTGAATTAATGATATTTAGGTTGATATATATTGAAATAAGTCGAACAGCTGATAAACACGGTGCTCACTGTGTTTCAGCATGTGTCCTTAAATTTCTTTACTAATTAATGACTGCTCCGGGTTTTTTTAGTAATTTCTTGAGTTTGATGCAAAAAAGGCCATTGTCACGAAATAAGCATCTCCTAACGTATAGCTTGTAGGATATTATGTCACAACAATAGAGCAATTTATGTGGACAATGAGTGTGATTGGATGACCTTAAGCATTCCCTTCGGTTTGAGGATTAAAACCTAGGCTAAGATAAGTCGATCTTGATAGAACAATAATTTCTCCAGTATATGGTATTTTCCTTTGATTATTGAGTTCAAACAACCTGAATCTCTTACACATACTGTACGCAGGTCTGCACTCTCCACACCCACGATTACTGGTTTTAAGATGACCTGAAGTAGTTTTGCTATCTCATGTTACAAGATTTATCAGCAGCAAGATATTCACCTTACTATTTTATTTTCTTTATTCTCTGGTAATCCTGTATATATCTTTTGATACATTAATTGACATTACGGAATTTGATTTTGCCCTGGATGGTCTCTTTCTTTAAAGCTGTCTTTATTCTCTTGTTAGTTCAGCCAGTTGTCTTTTCCTGTGTGTCAATGATTCACCTGCGTGCAACGAAGTCCTGATTCATATCCCCGTTGTTAAGTGGTTGTTTCATTCCCATTATTTTCTTAAATTATAATTGTACATATCACTCATTTGACATTTTTAATTTGACAACTGCTCAATTACAACCACATATTTCAAACCTTTTTACATCTCCAATACACATTCTACCTCTCTCTTCATTATAATTTCCCCAATTTTAGACAAATAATGATAATCAAACAAGCTCTAAATTTATTTTTGCATATGTGCTTTCTGACCTCAAATAAAATGATTAACCTCCTACCCTATTTCACAGTATGTTCATCAAACACTTCAGTTTTGTACTTTGAGTGACTAATCGTTTATTGTTTACCTTTTCAGTTGGATTTTTGCTAGAAGGTGGCCAGACTTTTTACAAGGACCTCAGCTTGGAATATTGTGTGGTTTTTTGTCTCTGTCAGCATGGATGATTGTTATTTCACCAGTGGTTGTGTTGATTATATGGGGAAGTTGGCTGATTTTGATATTAGGTCGAGATATAATCGGTTTGGCGGTTATAATGGCTGGAGTTGCTCTGATTTTGGCATTCTATTCAATAATGCTTTGGTGGAGAACACAATGGCAAAGCTCAAGTATGTATAACATTTTAATAGTTGGTCAAGCTTTTGTTTTTGAGACTGGCTTGTCCCTTATTTCCTTATAGGCAGTCCCGTGCCCAACCGATTCAAATTGGTTACTTCATATCAATCATGGTGGTGGGCGAAATAAATACCGTGCTTCCTTGTGAAGCTGGCGTGCATATATATATATATATATTTATGTTTATTTGTCTTAAATTGACAGCTGGACAAGTTACATTGTTAGTTTGTTTGAAGCTAGACTGTACTGTTTCTCATGTCACTATTTTTGCTTATATGTTCATCTGTTTCTTCTGATGAGATCTAGAACATTTGATCTAATCTTAGTAAGTAGTAACATTCCTTGAAATGCTCACAACTCAAGGAACTAATGTTTTAAGTGGAGATAGGTTCAATCTGTAACTTATTGTCTCAAACACTCAGTTATAACATTTGGTCTTCCTAACTTTTTATTCTTTGGTTAAATTATGACGTGTGTTTTTGCATCTGGGTTATGTAATCATAGCTTGAATAACAACCCAGTTTAAAATTATGATACGTATTAAATGGAACTTTGGATGAGCTCTTAGTCAGGTTAAATATGTTTTACCTGATTAAAAGTTGTTCGATGGGTGCTGGTATTGCAAGTTGCTTATCCTTTCGCTAAAATTGTTTATATACTTCTATTCCTCAGTTTGTATATATTCAATTATTCATCAACCTTTTGCAGGGGCTGTGGCTATTCTTCTTCTTCTGGCTGTGGGATTGCTTTGTGCGTATGAACTTTCCGCAGTGTATGTTACAGCTGGTGCAAAAGCATCTGAGCGGTATTCTCCTTCAGGATTCTTCTTTGGCGTGTCAGCAATTGCCCTGGCAATCAACATGCTTTTTATATGCAGGATGGTGTTCAATGGTGAGCCATAGAACTCATTTTGTTCGGCGTTAATGCATTGTGGAGACTTGGTGTTTGAGTTATCTCAGTTTTCAAGAATTCCATCTATTGTTTTATGTTTGTAATCCTTGTGTGGATTCCAACAGGCAATGGCTTGGATGTCGATGAATATGTGCGAAGCGCATATAAGTTCGCTTACTCTGATTGTATTGAAGTGGGCCCTGTAGCTTGCTTAACGGAACCACCAGATCCAAACGAGTTATATCCTCGTCAATCTAGAAGGCAAATCCTATTTTATATTGCTTGTCAGTTATCTCTTGATGTTCCTTCTGTTTTATTTAGGGACCTTTCTGGAAATTTTCAGCCAATTCCTGAAACTTTTTGCATTATGTCTCTATGAATCACCACATTATGTATGCAGTCGCCTTTATGGTATGCCCTTGTCTATTGTCTTGTATAATTCAACAGAGGTTTTCAAATCTGAGTCCAAGCTGACTACAATATGATTTTTCTAGCTTATTATTGTATATTCTTTCAGAGTATAATCTTTGTTACTGTTTGTTAGTTTTTTTTACTGAATTAATGTTTGCAGAGCTTTGCATCTTGGACTTCTATATCTTGGTTCGATTGTCGTTCTGCTTGTATATTCCATCTTATATGGCCTCACGGCCAAGGAGTCAAATTGGCTTGGAGCAATTACATCGGCTGCTGTTATTATTCTTGGTACATCAAGTCAACCATGAAAACTCTATTCTTCAAACTTCTGCATAGGGATGGTAGTCCAGCTCATTAGCCAGCTTGGATTTTGTCCAAGCTGAGCAGCCTGAATCTGTTTTTTTTTTTTTTTTTTTTTTTAAACTTTCATTCTCAACCACACATAGAAATAGGTTTTCAAGTTTCCCCATATACTTTTTAGTTACGCATTCTCTGGGAAAACCACTTCTCATAGAATCAAAATCAAAAACCACTTGCCACAAAACCAATTCTCATATAATCAAAATCAGACACCCTTTTTTCTTCCCCTGGCGTAAATGCTAAAATTTAAGATACATTCTGCTGCACTCTCTCATGCTGTCCTGTTCTTCTTCTGCTAGATTGGAACATGGGGGCGTGCCTTTATGGTTTTCAGCTGCTTAAGAATCGTGTTGCTGCTCTTTTTGTTGCCGGATTATCTAGGGTCTTCCTCATATGCTTTGGAGTTCACTACTGGTTTGTTCCGCCCTTCAAATGTACTTTAAATAAAGCTATGATACTGTATGGATTTTTAGATGAACTGTGCTGTGTTTTCTTGGTTTTAGGTATTTAGGACATTGTGTTAGTTATGCGGTGGTAGCATCTGTGCTACTAGGTGCTGCTGTTTCTCGTCATTTATCAGTCACAGACCCATCTGCCGCTAGAAGAGACGCCTTGCATAGTACTGTACTTCGCCTAAGAGAAGGATTCCGAAGAAAAGATCAAAACAACTCATCTAGCTCGTCCGAAGGCTGTGGTTCAAGTGTAAAACGTAGTAGTAGTGCGGATGCCGGTCATCTTGGTGCCTCTAAGGTACCCTGTACCGGTGATGGTACTAGCTGGAATAACGTCGAAGGCATTCATAGTGATAAGAGCATAGACAGTGGAAGGCCAAGTTTAGCATTACATAGCAGTTCTTGTCGTTCTGTGGTCCAAGAAACTGAAGTTGGACCTTCGTATACTGATAAGAATTTTGACCATAATAGCACTTTGGTAGTTTGCACAAGTAGTGGTATGGAAAGCCAAGGTGGCGAGTCCAGTGCATCAACTTCGCTAAATCAAGCAATGGACTTGAATTTAGCACTTGCATTCCAGGAAAAGTTGAATGATCCAAGGATTACATCTATGTTGAAAAAGAGATCAAGACGAGGAGAGCTCGAATTGACCAATTTACTGCAGGATAAAGGGCTGGACCCTAATTTTGCTGTGATGTTGAAGGAGAATGGATTGGATCCAATGATCCTTGCCCTACTCCAGAGAAGTAGTTTGGATGCTGATAGAGATCATCGTGACAATACTAATATGACTGTTATAGACTCAAACAGTGTTGATAATGTTCCGCCTAATCAAATTTCATTCTCGGAAGAACTCAGGCTCCGTGGTCTGGAGAAGTGGCTTCGACTGTGTAGACTAATGTTGCATCATATAGCAGGTACTCCGGAACGGGCGTGGGTTCTCTTTAGTCTTGTCTTTAGCATTGAGACTGGTATTGTAGCCATTTTTCGCCCAAAGCCGATATACCTCATCGATGTTTCCCATCAACAGGTAGAGTCAGCATTCTTACCTGACAGCTTTCTCTATTACAAGCATACATTCTTGTTAGAAACTTTGTTTTCTTCATCTGCCTAATGATTTTTATGTTCATTACCTGTGTTGTAGTTTGAATTTGGTATTGCAGTGCTGCTATTATCTCCTGTTGTTTGTTCAATCATGGCTTTCCTTAGGTCACTTCAATCTGAAGAACTATCCATGACATCGAAGCCACGGAAGGTATTTTTGGCTTTTTTCCATACTCATCTTATTGATTATAAATCTCAATTGGTTCCCATTTAAAGCACAGGTTTGAGTTGCCACTGGGTGGGGCAAAAGCATTGAAATTTTCCGTTTGGCTTTCCAAATGTGCCTTAATTCAGTTTAGGGTTTGATTGTTTTCTTTGTTAAACAGCTTTATCTTGGTTTATTGCCACATGACAAGCTACTGTCTGTGTTCGTTAATGTACAAGTTTTCATTAATGTCTTTTTGTCCTTAGACTACGCTAAAAAACTCAAATTAAGGATCTTCTATTTACCCTGTGGAGTGTGGTGGAAAGTTAATATAGCTTTTATCCCTTTACTACACATTTTGAAGCTATGTTAGAATGCTGCTATTCAGAGTTTTGATTTTCGAGTTTGATATAATGGTGCGAATTAACTTAGCTAATGATTGTTGCTGGGCGTGATACTTTAGGATGTTGCTATTCTCTCCCTGTAGCTTTTCTAGTACTTACAGTGCAAAGAATGAAGTCTGATGTGTGATGTCCAAGTAGGCTTTACACAGTTTATCTGATTGTTTCTTATTTTTATGCAGTATGGCTTTATTGCTTGGCTGCTGAGCACATCTGTGGGATTGTTACTTTCCTTTCTGAGGTATGACCCCTAATACATTATGTTATCATGTGTTCATCCCTCTGATTTTTTTTTTTTGTTGGTTGTGTGTGTGTGTGTGTGTGTGTTGTGTATTATTAATGTGCTATTAATGCTGCTAATTGTGAACAAATGTTTTTAAAAATCTTGGTATTTCATTGAGTAATTCCCTTCCTGGGGGAAGTAAAAATGTTGATGTGGCTGGGTTGTCGCTTTGTGATGTAATGGCTTTCCTATCTGTAATTTTCTGCAGCAAATCATCAGTTCTTCTAGGATTGTCGTTGACACTACCTCTCATGGTGGCTTGCCTATCAATTGGCGTTCCCTTATGGATTCGTAATGGGTACCAGTGTTGGGTTTCAAGAGTTGGCGACGCAGGGCATGCAGGACATCATGGAATTCCGGGAAGGAAGGAGGTTTGTCCTTTAAGCTTTTAACGGTTATATTTTCTGATTCGATGATTCCCTCCTACTAATTTCGTGAAAGTCATTTTTGAGGAATTAATTTGATACTGTGATGCAAAGATAATCTCTTTTAAGGATATGCTTATTTCCCACCAAATTCATAAATTTAATGTGTTATTATAATTGAATAGCAATTGAAAGTAGTGGTGACTTTGCTGCATTACCACCTTGGCTTACTTAGCAGAAAAATATATATAGAAAATTATTCAAAATATGTGTACCATGTTAATGTCACATTGTCCGTGAATTTATCCTTAGGAGTTTTTAGTAAAAGATATTGCATCACCAGTTGCCAATATTCAAACTTTTCTGCTGTAAATTTGTGGTTGAGATTTTAGAATCTGACGTATTTTATCTGGTGGATTAGGCCCGAGGGATGGGTTTTGTCTTGAATGTGCATATTCTTTGCTGTATCATTGCCTTTATAACTGGAAATAGTATCTTTTCCCTGTATCTATTTATTTTCTTCTGTATCTATTTATTTTCGTGCTCTTCCGATCTCTGTGAACAGTCATTATGGCACTTCTTTCCTTGCTACTTTAAACATCGTATTGTTGTAGCACTTACATATTGTTCTTGAGACACTAAGTGGCTCAGGGGGTGGGTAGTGCTATTTACGTTGCATCTCTCTATTATTAATTTTTTTGTTCGCTAGAAACCTTCCATGTCTTTTCGCTTCACAGTTTTTAGTAATTATAAACTGGTTGTGTTGTTAGGTTTTCCGTATGCAGGGTTATAGATGAATTTTACTGCAATACTTTGACCAAACTTGTGTACTAATGACATAATTGACGGTCAAATATCTTACGACGATTTGAGAGATCTCAACTGACTTATTTGCTTGTACTAATGAAACATCACATTTTATTCTCAGGTGTTTGTTCTTTTCATTTGCATATTCTTGTTTGTGGGATCGGTATTAGCTCTCGGTGCAATAGTATCTGCACAGCCTTTAGATGATTTAAGATACAAGGGATGGAACGATGATCGGAACAGTGTTTCCTCTCCCTATGCTTCGTCCATATATCTTGGATGGGCAATGGTATCAGCAATTGCCTTGGCAGTTAGTGGTGTGCTGCCAATAGTGTCATGGTTTGCAACGTATCGTTTTTCAATCTCATCTGCTGTATGTGTAGGCTTATTTGCAGGTGAAGTCTCATTTTTCTTTCCTCTACAACTCCATTCCTAATAGTGAAACAATGCTTATAGTTTGTTACTTTGTCTATTTTATTTGAGTTGGCGACCGTTTTTTCAATGTTGTGAGGAAACTTCTTTTGTAGCTATTCTTGTGACATTCTGTGGCGCATCCTATATGGTGGTGGTGAATTCGAGGAACAACCAGTCTCCAACAAATACTGATTTTCTAGCTGCATTACTGCCATTGATATGCATTCCAGCACTATTATCACTTTGTACAGGGTTGCTCAAATGGTATGTAATCTTGCACAATTTTAGCCATTGAACCTCACTGTTTGCATGAGATTTACTTTCCTAAAACGCTATTCCCCAAATGGCATCTCAAAGAGTTATTGAGGGCAATATGTGTTATATGCAGGAAAGACGATAACTGGAAATTTTCCCGAGGTGCTTATGTGTTCATAATTATTGGTCTTCTTCTGTTGTTTGGTGCAATTTCAGCCATTATTGTGACCATTCAACCATGGACGGTGAGTGAGCATTTTGAGGGGACAACTGTATTTTATTATGTCATCTATAGTGCTTGCAGCTGACATGATGCATTGTATTCTTTTATAACAGATTGGTGCAGCATTCCTTTTAGTTCTTCTACTCCTCGTCCTGGCTATTGGTGTTATTCATTACTGGGCTTCAAACAACTTTTACCTGACAAGGGTGCAGATGCTATTTGTTTGTTTCCTAGCATTTCTTTTGGCTTTAGCAGCATTCTTTGTTGGCTGGATTGAAGGTAGCATGCTCTTTCTTTTCTTTTGCCCCATACTAGTAAATAGCAAACTGCATTATCAGACCCGTTAATCTACTTTGTTGAACATTTCCAAGATTGATGATCATATTCGAGCTTCATGCATGACATTGTAGAATTATTGGTGTATAACAGAGAAAGCTTTTGTTGGCGCATCTGTTGGTTACTTCTCATTTCTTTTCCTTTTGGCTGGAAGGGCCTTGACTGTAAGTAACACCTGATTGTAAATATTTTATATCTGAATCATACAATCCGACCTTGTTTTGAATCAAAATAGTCGTTTGTTCACATTGTTTTTACTAGATTTGATTTTGTGGGAAATGTTTCTTTCCAGGAGATTCTTTCACCTCCTATTGTAGTTTATTCCCCAAGGGTACTGCCTGTCTATATTTACGATGCTCATGCAGATTCTGGGAAAAACGTCAGGTTTGTTTAAGTTCCCTTTTTATATGTTGTATTTGTTCATTCTTTTTATTCTATAAGTTTGCATTCATTGATCATCAAGACAAGGTTGATAACTACACAAGCTACATATTTTGGTAGCTTGTCTGATTTTATTTTTGTCTTTTCCAAAGCGCTGCATTTCTTATGCTTTATGGAGTTGCATTGGCAATTGAAGGCTGGGGTGTAGTCGCCAGTTTAAATATCTATCCTCCGTTTGCTGGTGCTGCTGTATCTGCAATTACACTTGTTGTGGCTTTTGGCTTTGCCGTCTCTCGTCCATGTTTAACTCTTAAGGTTTGACCACTCCATTGGTTACAAAGTCAATCACAAAACAAATTGAAATGGAGAAATTCTACTTAACATGAATCTGAATCTTATCATACAAACAATTGGGTGCACTCATTTATCTATCATCCACAGAATTTTCCCTCATTTGTTCATCTCAGCATTTTGCATTTGTTTTCCATTCTAATGGATATTTTCAATTAGGTGGTGGAAGATGCTGTTCATTTCTTGGGCAAGGAAACTATAATACAGGCAATTGCTCGCTCGGCCACCAAGGTGCGTCTAGCCACCCTCTCTCTCTCTCTCAGTGTGTGTGAGGGAAACCTAATCAAATTTAGTTTAGTGTAGCTTTACCATTTTGTTACTTTGCATTAGTAATCTTGGCCTTCAGGTTCAAATATTTTGTGTTCTATATATATTGAATTTGCTAACTTCTAAAGAAAAACTAATATTTTGTTTCTTCTGAAGCAAATATGTGATGACCTTTTCACATATATTTATTCTATTTTCTCATTGATGGTCCAAGTAGTCACATTTAGAAAAAAGATATATGGTAGTTCTGAAAATACAGGTGAAATTGGCCCACTCGCCCTTTGGATAATCAAACCACTACAAAGATGGCATTTATTAATGCAGAACACGTATTGCTAGTTGAGTGGGGTATATAATGCTAACTGCATGCAAAAAAGTGATATAATAAACTGGAATGGGTTTCAGTGCAGAGTGAGGAATGAATGTTTTTGCTTAATTTGATTTTCAATATTGGTGAAAAATTTGAGACCTTCGAGCAGCAACAGTTCATTTGTAAAACACAGTTTCTTGAAAAGCACTTGGTGTGCAGTTCATCTTCTGTTATTGTAGAAGAAATTAATTGATAACAGGAAGCCATTGCCATGGGAGTGGAAAATCAGTTTAGGAATTTCAAAGTTCCGCTTTTTTTCCTTTTTTTCTGTTATTTCTCTTCCCCAGATATCTTTCATTTGCTTTCTAACATGTGCCTGAATCTCGAATGCATATGGTTTTATACTTGATATGGGTTATTTGTCTGATCTAAAAGTCCCCTTACTCACAGACAAGAAATGCATTATCTGGAACTTACTCTGCTCCTCAGAGGTCAGCAAGTTCAGCTGCGCTTCTAGTTGGAGATCCTACTGTTACGCGGGATAGGGCTGGGAACTTTGTGCTTCCCAGAGCTGATGTTGTGAAATTAAGAGATCGTCTGAGAAATGAAGAACTGGCTGCTGGCTCATTCTTTGCCAGATTGAAAAGTCGTAGGATATTGCGACATGAAGCAGCCGGTGATGTAGGTCATAAAAGAGAAATGTGTGCCCATGCCAGAATTCTTGCTCTGGAGGAGGCAATAGATACTGAATGGGTTTACATGTGGGATAAGTTTGGTGGTTATTTACTTCTGCTTCTTTGCTTGACTGCTAAAGCAGAAAGGGTGCAGGTAAGGTTGATCCATATGGTTTGCATGCATTTGTCCTTGGTTCACTGCTAATAACTCCTATAACCCATCTTTGTGCATGTGCAGGATGAAGTTCGTTTGAGACTCTTCCTTGATAGCATAGGTTTTTCTGATTTAAGTGCCAAAAAAATAAAGAAGTGGCTGCCTGAGGACCGTAGGCAATTTGAAATTATACAGGAGAGGTTAGATAAGAACAGTTTAAGAATCAAGTCATAAACTCTTTGCATTCTTGTTTAGATGTTTCTAAATGTCTTGATTAATTCTTGTAGTTACATAAGAGAGAAGGAGATGGAAGAGGAAATTCTGATGCAGAGACGGGAAGAGGAAGGAAGAGGTAAAGAGAGAAGAAAAGCTCTCTTGGAGAAAGAAGAACGTAAATGGAAGGAGATTGAGGCTTCTCTTATGTCATCTATTCCAAATGCTGGAAGCAGGGAGGCTGCAGCAGTGGCGGCTGCCGTGCGGGCTATAGGAGGAGACTCATTGCTTGATGATACATTTGCACGAGAGAGAGTTTCAAGCATTGCATATCGAATACGTGCTACTCAGTTATCTGACAGGGCACTTCAGGTCCCCATTTAATAACCCATTGTCCCCTTTTTATCGTCTAATAATAATACTGTATGTTTGATGTTCCCCTTTTAGGGCACTTGATATCCCTTTCTAGTTCCTTCTTTTTATTTCTCATGGAGGCTGGGTTGAGGTAGATGAAGAAAATTTGACGACTTGAGTTTTTGGACTAATGGTATGGTATACTAAATGTTATTGGTGTCACTGTATCTGTCTACACTTTTACAGACTGGCCTTGCTGGTGCTGTATGTATTCTTGATGATGAACCCACAACAAGTGGCAGACGCTGTGGACAGATAGATCCAACTTTATGTCTGAGTCAGAAAGTTAGCTTCTCTATTTCTGTAATGATTCAGCCAGAGTCTGGTCCAGTTTGTCTTTTGGGTACTGAATTCCAGAAGAAAGTGTGTTGGGAAATTCTTGTGGCTGGATCTGAGCAAGGCATTGAAGCAGGACAAGTTGGTCTGCGATTAATTACCAAAGGTGATAGACAGACTACTGTTGCGAAGGAGTGGAGTATAAGTTCTTCAAGTATTGCGGATGGAAGGTATGTGAACATCTATTCGTCTGTGTTCCATCCTCCTTTTTTGCTTTACTTCGACAGTTTCTCCTTTGTCTAGCTTAATTTATTGTCTCTTCCAGTTTTTCCCCCAGCTGAATTCCTTTTAAATTGTGCCTACATTTTACTGCTGGCTTTTCCTGTTTATATTTAAATTCTTTTGTGATCTTTTTCAGAATGCTTTGTCTTGCTTAGAGGTAACTTCGATTTGCAGGTGGCATATTGTCACAATGACCATCGATGCTGATTTAGGTGAGGCCACTTGCTTCATTGATGGTGGTTATGATGGCTATCAGACTGGGCTTCCACTTAATGTGGGTAATGGCATATGGGATCAAGGAACGGAAGTTTGGCTTGGTATTAGACCACCCACAGATGT
This sequence comes from Nyctanthes arbor-tristis, assembly GCA_963692815.1. Classification (NCBI taxonomy): domain Eukaryota; kingdom Viridiplantae; phylum Streptophyta; class Magnoliopsida; order Lamiales; family Oleaceae; genus Nyctanthes; species Nyctanthes arbor-tristis. Next base: position 49,374 of record CAVNYN010213077.1, read on the forward strand.
GGATGCATTTGGGAGGTCAGATAGTGAAGGTGCTGAGTCCAAGATGCATATAATGGATGTTTTCCTTTGGGGAAGGTGCTTGAATGAAGATGAGATTGCTGCTCTAGCTGCTACTATGGGTTGTTCAGATTACAACACGTTAGATCTCCTTGATGATAATTGGCAGTGGACGAGTTCTCCTCCAAGGGTCCGTGCCTGTTTTTGCTACCATTCTTTATGAATTTTTTCCAAATTTCTGCTAATCAGCATTAATTCCATCTCTTAGTAGTTACATCATTTTTAATGATAAGCCAATTCTGTAATTCCTTTTTTTGTGGTTTAATTTAGGTCGAGGACTGGGAGAGCGATCCCGCCGATGTAGATCTTTATGATAAGACGTGTGCTCTTCCGATCTGGATGACGTTGATTGGGATGGGCAATATTCAAGTGGGAGGAGGAGAAGATCTGATCGTGAAGGGGTCTCCTTAGATATGGATTCTTTTGCTAGGCGGTTGAGGAAACCTCGGATGGAGACACAGGAGGAAATCAATCAACGTATGCGTTCGGTAGAATTGGCAGTAAAGGAGGCTCTGTTGGCAAGAGGAGAATCACAGTTTACTGATCAAGAATTCCCTCCTAGTGATCGCTCATTATTTATTGATCCTGGCAATCCCCCATCTAAGTTAGAGGTAATTCTCCTTTGATTTTTTGTATGGGTTGCAGTTCTTGTTTGTCTTGTATTTGCTTTCCTAATTTAACTATATGGATGTCTAAATTATATATGCCCTTTTGTAGGTTGTTTCAGAGTGGATGAGGCCGATCCAAATTGTCAAAGAAAAGCATCTTGATTCAAGCCCATGCTTGTTTTCTGAGCAAGCAAACCCTTCTGATGTTTGTCAGGTTTGTCTCATTTTGCCTCTTTTTCATAGTAAATAGGCATGAAATTAGATGCTCAAAATCTCTTCCAAATATAGTTGCTTTACTAATTCCTGAATTCTAACAGGGCCGCTTGGGTGATTGTTGGTTTTTGAGCGCTGTTGCAGTGCTCACTGAGGTTTCACGCATATCAGAAGTCATTATTACTCCACATTATAACGAGGAAGGAATTTATACAGTCCGTTTCTGTATTCAGGTGTTTGAATTGTAATATTTTGCTTTTATTTGTTGTATAATCTGTGAGCAAAATGCTCTAATCGCGTAAAATTCATAAAAACTAATTAAAATTTCATATTCCACACCACCTAAAACCACCTTTGCCCGCGTGGAAGAATGTGACGTATTAGTGCATTGCAATAACAATGTTTGAAGGACTGAATGTTATACCGATTCAAATACGACCAGTTTACTTCCTGGAGCTGCTAAAGTATCCTTTATGCTTTCCATAATTTCAGGGAGAATGGGTTCCTGTTGTTGTTGATGACTGGATTCCGTGTGAATCAGCTGGCAAACCTGCGTTTGCCACCAGCAGAAAGGGGAATGAATTATGGGTCTCTATATTGGAAAAGGCCTATGCTAAGCTTCATGGCTCATATGAAGCGTTAGAAGGTGGACTTGTCCAAGATGCTCTAGTGGACCTAACTGGTGGTGCCGGTGAGGAGATTGACATTAGAAGTGCTCAAGCGCAGATAGATCTAGCTAGCGGAAGACTCTGGTCTCAGTTGTTACGCTTCAAACAAGAGGGCTTTCTACTTGGTGCTGGTAGCCCGTCGGGGTCGGATGTGCATGTTTCTTCCAGTGGAATTGTGCAAGGGCATGCTTATTCAATATTACAGGTATGTTGATTCAAGACGTATAAATAATTTCTTAAAGACCAGCTGAAGGGATACGTGATAAATGATCATTTTCTTCCTTTCTATATTTTATCCGTTCAGGTGCGTGAAGTAGATGGCCATAAACTTGTTCAGATCAGAAATCCATGGGCAAATGAGGTTGAGTGGAATGGCCCTTGGTCTGATTCTGCACCTGAATGGACTGATAGAATGAAGCACAAGCTCAAGCATGTTCCACAGGTAACTTCAATTTGTATTTCCTGCAATGGTCTTAAAATTTTTTTTTCTTTCTTTAGTTTTTTTGAGTTTCCCTGCATTAAGTGAATTATCTTCGTTTGGCATCATGAATATTATAATGATGATTCAATTTGCTTTATTCATTGAACGACTGAGATATCCATTTGTAAACAGGCAAAAGATGGTATATTCTGGATGTCTTGGCAAGATTTTCAGATACATTTCAGGTCGATATATGTATGCCGTGTCTACCCACCAGAGATGCGTTACTCCGTCCATAGTCAATGGAGAGGTTACAGTGCTGGTGGCTGCCAAGACTATGATTCGTGGCATCAAAATCCGCAATTCCGCTTAAGAGCCACGGGTCCTGATGCATCCTTACCGATTCATGTGTTCATTACGTTAACTCAGGTATTTTTGTGCATGTGCAAACTTATTAATCTTCAAATAGTTTTATCCCTCCACTGGCTTCATTCCCATCTGTGTCCATGTAGGGTGTGAGCTTCTCAAGAACAACAGCTGGTTTCAAGAACTTCCAGTCTAGCCATGATTCACAAATGTTCTACATAGGGATGAGAATTCTCAAGACTCGTGGACGCCGTGCTGCCTACAATATTTACATGCACGAATCAGTTGGTGGCACAGATTATGTAAATTCTCGGGAAATATCTTGCGAAATGGTCCTTGATCCCGATCCGAAGGGCTACACAATCGTGCCAACTACCATTCATCCGGGAGAAGAGGCGCCTTTTGTTCTCTCTGTATTCACCAAAGCCTCAATAGTTCTTGAATCTCTATAGTACTGCAACATCTCATTTTTTGTTCAGCTGCTGAGCACTTGTGCATAGATCCTTGCACTCCTGGGGTTGTTCTATGAGCCATAAGCCATAAAATCCAAAATGAGAGGCAGAAATATGGTAATTTTCTTATAACCCACTTATGCTTCTGCTCTGCATTTATCTGAGATCTTTTTGTGCAATGAAAATGCATTCAAATTCTTTTTATTTTGACTTTACAGATTGTGCATGTTATAGTTCTGATTGCAGCTGGAATCCCAGCCTCATTGATTCTTGGGCTGAGACGTCGATCCATGAATGCAAAATGGAGAACTTCTGCACTCGGGCAATTTGTTCGGCCTTTCAGCAACTAGGATTGTGGAGGATGAGAATGTGTACATGAGTAAAGTTGCAAGAATATAGGTTGTATAACCTTGTAAATGAGCAGTAGAAAGGTTTAAAAAAATAGGTATACATTGTTAGGGGGTTCAGAAATAGCAATGTAGCTGAAAAAGGGTTTCAAGTTTCAGCTGCAATTTTGAGGGTAGAAATCAATTGTACAAATTGTTCTCTTCCTTTTCCTTTTTTTATTGGATTACAATCTTAATGTATATTCAGTCTTCTCTCATCTGACTATTGTTCATCTCTTCTGGGTTTCTTTTACTATTTAAATGAAACGGTCGACTCAAAACTTGCGCCCTTTTAAGATGCTTGCGCCTGGCTCGTCGCATGGGTTCTTTGGTGTGCGGTTTTTTTTTTTTTTTTTTTGGGGTGGGGAAAGGGGGATGGATGGTGACCGGTCAGGGTGAATTGCATAATTGAGGGAGGGCTTATTCGCTGCAGTCGGTGATGGGGCGAGTATAGGTTGAGTACCCAATCTCCGTTCCTGCCCCTTTAGAAATTTCGATTCCGGTCCCCGTTTAAGTTTGGGCAGGGTATGAGACACAACGGGCAGGTTGGGGATGTTATTTTTAAACTACGCGTTGATCCATTAATACCACCTCACCTGACATAAGTGAGGTGACGTGCTTTGATTGGTGATCTGACTCTGTAATCGGAGCCCGATCTGTTTTTATAAAAAATTCATTCATTAATATACTCTTGCACGTAAATTCATAGTTTTTTCTTTTCAACTACACGTTCGCTTAAAAAAAAAAACATTTTTTCACAAAATTAACTCTCAAAAATCTAAATCTCTCACAAGTAGTACGCAAATGGTAAATTGGAAGACGCTCTTTTTAGCATCAATTAGATATATGTCCCGTATGCAAGTATATCTGTTTTTACACAATTAGTACCGTGCTTCGTTTCGTGTAAACATGAATATAATTACGCATTTAAATTTGAGAAAATTAGACAATATGCACATTTTTTAACTGTCTTGAATTATACTTTTAAAACTGAAATTAATTGTAGATTTACCCTTTTTAATTACAAAACCCCCCTTATTATTTCATTTTTTTTTCTTTTTATTATTATATTTAATCAAAAAATTATAGGGTTAATTTCACAAAAGGTCCCCAACCTTTGAGTTAATAATCGATTTCATCCCCAACCTTGTTTTTCACTCTCCTGGGTCCCCAATCTTTTATAAATGCGCACGATATGTCCCTTTTGATACTATTCCGTCAATTTTTTTTTTTAAAAATGACGGTTAAACCCTCAACTTTTGAATTTAAAAAAATAAAAAATTTAAAAATAATAAGAAATTTAAAAAAAAGAAAAGAAAAGAAAACCCACCCAACTCCTACCTCCTCCCTCTCATGAAGCTACCGGCAACATTTTACTGCCCTTTCCGGCAACAGAAATTGGAGGGTGAATCCCCCTTTTTCAGCAGCAGAATACTTTCGGAAAGGGAGGATTCAACCCCCTCAAAAATGCTGCCAGAAACCGCAGCAGAAATTGGGAGTGTGTCCTCCTCCAAAATGCTTTTAGAAATGGCAGCAGAAATTGTGGGGGTGAATCCCCCCTTTCCTGACAGCATTTTTGTTGTCGGGAAAGGGAGATTCACCTCTCCAAAAATGCTGCCATAAATGGCAGCAGAGGCTGCCATTTCTAGCAACATTTTTGCTACCGAAAACGGCAGCATTTTACTGCCGCTTCTGGCAGCAGAAATCGTGGGGATGAATCCCCCCAGTGGCAGTAAAAATGCTGCCAAAAGGGGGGGATTCACCCACCTTTTGCTTCCACAAACAACAGCAAAATAGCGTCTGCTGCCATTTCTGGTAGCATTTTGGTTGGGTGAATCCCCCTTTCCGGCAGCAAAATACTACCAGAAATGGGGGATTCACCTCCCCAATCCGGCAACTTCATGAGAAGAAGGGGGTTGGGTGGGGTTGGGGGAGGCGTGGGGTGGGTTTTCTTTTTTTTTTTTTAAATTTCTTATTATTTTTAAGTATTTTATTTTTTTAAATTCAAAAGTTGAGGGTGTAACCGTCATTTTCTAAAAAAATTGAAGGAACAGTGTCTAAAGGGACTTATCGTGCTCATTTATGAAATGTTGGGGACTCAGGCAAGTGAAAAAAAGGTGGGGGACGAAATCGATTCTGAATTCAAAGGTTGATGACCTTTTGTGAAATTAACAAAAAATTATATTATCATAATTATTAATTTAAATGCTTTTCGAATTTATTAAAATTAAACATTATATAATCCCACCCTCACCCAAACTCTAATTATTTACCACTCCCATTCTTCATTTCAAAACCATCCAGTACCAGTAGCCACCGCCGCCTCCACCAGCCTCCACCCCCGCGGCCTGCAACGACACTGCTGCTGACCTCCCCTTGGTTGCCGCAAATAGTAGTAGCCGGCTACTGTTGGGTGCCGCCGGCTGCCAGAACCGGCAGCACCCATAACCCTGCCTTAACTTTTTTTTCAAAAAAATTTTTGAAACATTTTTCCCTCATTTTATTTTCTTGATGGCATTTCATTTTAGATATATATTTTTTAAATTTCCTATAACATAATACCATATTTTTGGGTGTGTTTTTGGGTTTTTTTGATAGACGTTAACACTATTTCGTAATTTTGTCTCGCATTAAGAAGAATTGTTACCATTGGCTTTTCTTTTTTTTTTTTGTCCTTTCGTTTGTATTGCAAGGTTTTTAAATGCATATGTTTTTGGTACCATGTTTTGTTTCTTCTTTACTGAATTATTTACCATAGTTTTTTTTTTGGTTACCATGTTTTTGCAATTGTTACCACTAACATTTGTCATATTGTTAATATATATATATATATATATATTGATGTTGTTACTTTTTTTTTTCTTTTTAATTTCACATGAATTTTTTGTGTTTTTGGTGATTGTTACCATTCTTTTTTCTCTTCAATTTCACATGAATTTTCTTTTTTCAATTTATTGTTTTGTTATTGTCCATTTTTTGTTTTTTCCCCTTTGTTGTTGTTGGGGGCGGGGCAGGGGGACTTTTTTGTTACAGTTCCCTGGTTGTATTTGTTACCATTTTCTGGTTAAATTTTGTTTTTTGAATGGTATCATTTGACATTTGCTACACTGTGATTGTTGGTGGTCCGGGTTGAAAGCGGTGGCGGCAAGTGTTGCGGCTATTACAGTAAATACAACTACTTTTTATTGGAAAAATTACTACTTTTAATTATTATTGTAATTATAGTTTATAAAAAATAATAATCATATCATATCATATCATATAATATATAATACAAAAGTTTTCAATTGAATTTGAATTCTCAATTGCAATTTTTCCCACCTATAATTTTGCTGACCTCATCATGATGTTGCACAATAATTTGGGCCGAGTTATTATGATGTTGCATAATGATTTAGATCGGATTGCTACCTCTACAGATGGTGCCCTAAGTGGTCCCAATTAGTTTATTTTTTTATTTTATTTATTATTATTTATATTATTATTGTTAAACTCTAGATATGTAAATAAAAAAAACCATTTTTTTGTTAAAGAAATTAAAACTCAGCCACTATAGATCTCCATGATCAGGTTGAGTTTTAATTGATGACGAATTTTAAAGTTTTCAACATTAACTAATATGGAAAATTTTCAAGCACTTTCCGAAAATTTTGTTAAAAAATTTCGCACCCAATGTGGTATATATAGATGCAAGCCATGTGTATTTCAAACTTAAACCATGTGTATTTTAAATCTACATGGCATGCATCCATGCATGTCACATATGAGGGAATTTTTTTAACAAAACTTTCATGAAGTGCTTGAAAGGGACTCTAACTAATATAATAACATGATTTTTTTCAATTCAATAGAAAAATCATTTCAAAAAACAATATAATAAAAAAATAAAAATAAATTGCCATGGATTTATGGCCAATGGTTCAAATTACCATCTCTAATAATTTCTACATATTTTTAGAATTAAATTTGTTAAAAAAAAAAAGAAAATGTTTGGTAGGTCACGTGTATATGAAGTGGGTCCAACTTGGCCCGCATTTGTCTTGGACCCACAGTGGGGCAAACAATGTTGCCCCATACCCTTTTTTTGTCCCGATTAGGTGTGACAGATCAATCCTATTAGAGGCCGGTCTCCACAGTTTTATGAGTCGATGGGTCAAATTACCATTCCTAATTATTTGACTGCTAATTATTACAACTTTATATATGTTAGACGTGTGAATTTGCGAGACGTGTTTGGAGGAGACCAGAATTATGAACTTAGGCATTTTACCATGTGCATCTCAATTCGTAATTTTATACAATGCAACTAGTACATTATACTTTATTTATAGCATTATATTCACATTCATACGTTAATTTTGATATGAATGTGTACCGTAACTCTATTCGTATAATGCATGGGTGAAAAATCTAGTTAATATTAATAAAATGAATAAAGAATTGAATTTTAATTAAAATTGGTTATACAAAAGGGCATTTTTACAATTACTTATTATGAAAAGTGGGTTTAGGTAAGGAACTCTAATCAAATAGAAAAACAATCAAATAATTTCATCTACTTCATACCTTGTGCAATTTAATTGATAATAATCCATATGAAACAAAATTTCCACAACAAATCCTTGACTTCTTATTATTAATTTATTATTATTATAGATAATGTTACTAATCAGCTCAATATTTAGGAATCAAGTAAACTTACGATTCAAATTTTAGAATCTGGCATACCGCGTGAAGTGAATATGCTTCGACTTCACTCGCATTTCAATTTGAAGTCTGGGTAACAGATGACCTGGGAGTTCAAATTAAATATAATAATTAAATTAATTAGAATTTAAACGGGCTGCGCGGCGATCCCCGTCCCTACCCAATCCTCAATTAATTCGGGGAATCCTCACCCCTTTCGGGCCGGTTCCCGTTGGGTTTGTATTCCCCGCCCCAGTGCCATCCACAGAGCACAGCACTGGCGATTAAATGTTTGTCGCAACGCATGGTACTGAATAATACAAAACCTTGTGACTGATTTCCTTAATAGTCACAAACCTTCTCAAACTTGGAAGCTTCTGGTACATAGCAAAGGACACTTATGTCGTATGGTGCTGCTGATGTGCGGGATACGGGCAGTGCAAAAGGGAGGAAAATGCAAGTGACATCGAAGTATTAACCAGCCATGGGACAAAAAACAGCATCAGATAAACAAAGAGCTGGCATTTTCAAAAATAATGAAGATAATTCATTTCTGGATTGTTACTACAAATATCAGAAGATAAGGCTCAAGAACTACCAGCTCTGTAAAACCAATCATGAACTCATATAAAACTATCAACTATGATACTACCACAACTCACAAATTATCAGATTGCTAGTACAATATCTTCTTCCTCTCTGTGTTGAAGAGCTATCATTCTGAGTCACTTTCCATTGTTCCCATAGCTTTCAACCCTCTGGGTTTCTGCACCAAATAAAGTTTCAGAATGCATTTTTTAGAGCCAAAACTAAGAGTGCGTTTGATACGAAAAGATGGAAAAGAAAATATTTTCCAAGTTCCATGGAAAACATTTTGCCTAGGGGGGAGGTGGGAATTGATTTCTGGGGAAAATGGAAAAAACTATGCTTAATAAGATTGTACCATGGAATTTAAATTCCATTTCTACTTGTGAATCAAACATGCAGAAGTTAGAATTTAGATGGAAAATTTATGCAATCAAACACAGATCGGAAGAAGAAATTGGCACTAAATGTAAGAGAAGAAGGTAGAGAGTATCAGTACCTTTTTAGAAGTCTTCTTCTCCCTTACTTCATACCTTTCTTGGCACAAATCAGACAGCCATGCTCCGGGGCTTACTAGCTAATAAAAGAAAAAAAAGTATGAAACATGCTTTCATTTCAGATCTTAATGGATGATTAAATCAACCCAAATAGCAAAAAACACTGGATTCATGCATGTACAAGTAACTTACAAGGATAGTTCTTTGGATCAACTTGGCCCTTTTCTTAGGCCTCTGAGGTAGTTTGCAGCCTTTCATAGCCATGAAGTCTTCTTCTTTCTCCTTACTTGACAACGTAACAAGTAATTTTGGCCAAACAATCTTTTTATTTTCCTCTTTTGTATTTGCAAAAGCCTTGCTACTATCATCAAATGTTCCCGACCCTCTTGTTGTGTAATACCGATCTTCTTTCTCGGGCGAGGAAGATGTTGATGCTTTGCGGTTATTATCGTTTGCACCAGATTTACTCATCCCCAAGTCCCTATCACGAAAAACAAATTATTTAGCACACTCTGTCGTCTTCTGGCAGATACGACTTTCCATTTTCAGGTACAGCCATATTTAACTAAGAATATAGGAAAAACCGTTAATCTGGAGGAAAACCGTTAAAACCGTGAAAATTGATTTCTTTTTCCTATACTTGCTATAAAGCAAAACATCAACCTTAATCACTAAGAAGACTCCACCAACCAAATGACAGTGTATAGGTGTGGATCCAACAACCAACAGTGAAACCAAATTTCTCAACTATCTGCAGATATTCTTTTATCACATATGAGACCACAAGTTCAATACAATCAATAACATCATTATTCCACATTAAATTAGCAAAAAAGATGTAATTAGCAAACTAGGAGATTTCTATGAACAAATAAAACTACAACTTTTAAGGATCATAGCCCAACATACACTACAAATTTACCCCATATTTTCACATAACTGGGGGAAAATATTCAGTATTAGTAATCCTTTCAATGGAAAACTCAAACGAAAATCCCAAAAAACATCAATGAATTTCCATTTAAATCTGATATTGTTACCTGCTGGATCTATAAGGAGATGCAATGGGGGGAAGAACATGTGATTCTTTGTTATTATTATCCACAACCCTTGATGTGATTTTCTTCTTCACAACACCACCCCCACTTCCATCTCCATCTGGTTTCCCATTTGAAGAAGAATCCTTCACTTTTACACATCTCGGTCTCTTCCTGTTCCCCCACTGAAACTTATCCATTGTATGAACCTATGTACACATGTAAATATCTGCAGTAAAAACAGAACAGGGAAAACATAAATTTAGTCCCCCATCTGAGATTTTTTCACTTCAAGAAGCTTTTACATTCAACAAAACATAGACATTAACGAAAATGGAAAACCACTTCAAGATCTGTGAAAATACCTCCCAAAACTATCTAAATGCACCCCATTTCAAAATTTAACAACCCATTTACGCAATCTAACAAAAAATATAACTGGAAACGAAAAACAAAAGGTAAGAAATAGGATGAAGGAATTACAAGACTTCAACTTTATTCGCAGAGCAGCCGGAAAGAAACTATTTTTCTCTGATAACGGAGAAAGAAAGAAGGGATTTTTAATTTCCCAGCAAAAGATGTTGAGGATTTCTGTACTGTATTAGAAGGTTACAGATTTGTTTTCTGTTTCAAGAAGAAGGAAATCGGCGCATTTGATAAATTGATATGCTCTGGAGCCTTTTTTCTCTCCTCTTCTTCCTTTGTTGGAGTCTCAGACTCTCAGTTGTGGCTCTCCCTAATGCACCCTACTCAAGAGTCAAGACTCATACCCCATCACTCTTTTGTTTGGTGTCTTTAGATTTTAGCTTTTACTTGTTGAGAAAATAAGTTATTATTTTCGAGTAAATTTATGAGATGTGTTATTGGGCTTTCAGTCTTGAATGGACGGTGGGATGAGTTTCCCTCCAACCTGATCATGCCATTGGAGGGATGATGATGATACTTGAAGGGGCTTCCATATCACATTTTGTTGTGATTTGATTCAAATATTGTTAAACTCAAGTTTTCAGTCTAGAGGTGATTTAGTGTAATAATATCTGAAAAGATCAAAAATGTACAAAAAGACGTGAATTACACACACCTTGAGTCTAGATGCATTATTTGGAACATTTCCCTTACTTGCCATGCCATGAAATTGAAACAAATGATAAATATAGATAGGCAATAAAAGAAAATTTCAAATGCCTAACGTGTCCACTTAGATCGGAAAAATTTACAGAAATGGAGAACTAATGAGGATATGTTGACAAGGAGACCGAAGAGAATGAGGGTTTTAATGTTGGAGAAGTCTAAGGTTTCTTGGACTTTCGTTAGAGAGTGGTTCCAACGATCGGTTTGTGGGGTGAAGGGGTAAGGTGGGTTTTTCTCACCTGGGTAAGTCGCGCCCATATGGGCGACTTTCACAATACATAGTGGGCCCCACAAAAATTGTGAGACCGCCTATTGGATCTTTTCCAGGGATAGAGTTATTGCAAATGAAAAAGTTTAATGACATCTTATATGAATTAGACGCTTGTCCAGATGTGGTGTATGTGAAATTTTGATATGTAATTTTTAATATTTTTTTATTAATTTTTCCTATATTTATTGTGAAATTAAGGAAGATAGATCATATAATTTATCAAAAAAATTAAGTAAGGGTTATGATCTGGAGATGGAGAAAGCCAATATATATAACACATTCCTCCCTACTAATTTACATGACTATATGTGGGTTCATAAAGCTATTGGAGAGGGATGTGCTTGGTATCTCTATAATAGAGACACTCTGTATCTCTAAATTAAAATTCAATTAAGTATGATAGAAACAAGAGAAGATAATACAGAAGTCAAGCTTTTGTCTATATTTCAGTTTTCAATTTAACAAATAAAAACTCTCATGCATCTTCGAACAACTTCCACTCAAATCTAATGTCTTGTATGCATCCCCTTCTATTATTTTATTATTATTACTACTATTTCCTTACCACTAATTTTAAAGATGTGCGTGTTCGAACTTAAAATCTCTCATCTATGGTTAGACATTTAACCCGCAAAACCAGCCAGAACCCGCAACCTGACAGGTTCGAGCTGGTTAGACAGCCCAAAAAATTTGAAAATCAAATTGAAACCCGACCCGAATCGGGGAAAACCAAACCGACCCGAAACCCATCAAAAAGCCAACCAAACCCACAAAACCCTCCTAAACCTGCACAAGCCGCTTGACCTGAACCAGGTTGGGGTTGGTTTGGGGTTGGGAAATTCCAACTCGAATTGGTCTGGTCAATTTTGAGTTGGGCCCGAAACCCACCCGACCCACCTAAAACGTGAATATCTAACCACTATAGTATAGTTTGGACCACACCTCTTTGCTCTCAATTAGTAAGTCTTTCTAATATGTCACATAATCTCCAATCTACATAACTCATTCGGAATACTATTTTGAGAAAACACTCGAGTACTCTTAATTACTATTTTTCCTAGCAGATAAATGACAACATAATATGATATGGCAACCAATACCGATGAGTGGATGATAAATTTTAGGAGATTGATCAAATTAACAAGAATAGTACTATTTATCACCAGTGGTATTTATCGTCATCACCAGGTAACATTAAATAATAAGATGGTGATAATCACTGCTAGTGATGAATATCATTATTCAATTAACAATGTCCACTTCCTACTAATAGAGAAAATATTCGTACTCCAGGAGTATTCTAATAAAGTGCTATACAACAATCATCAACCTACGCATATGTTTAAATGTCCCAAAAAGGGGGTCTAAGAACTAACGTGAGTTTCTCATTAGTTTGAAGTACTTGAATTACCTTACTAGAGTACTCTTAGGCTACCTAAAAGTTTTTCCGACAAATGCATGTGCCAAATTTTCCAATTTATTAAACATATTTGTATCAGTGACAGGCTTGACGATGCATCATTTGCAGTGGATGTAGCTTACCATACCCATGATAGAATCTGTGATCACTTCTCATAAATGACAGTATTTTATTTATAATAAAATTTCATTTACAATATTTTTAACTCAAAGTAGTCATATGTCACCATAACATAGAACTGGTGCAATTTTAATTGGAAAAAATTAAACTGTTGCAATTAATAAGTTAAATTTTAATTTTCTAGCAATCAGGTCACCATATCTTTTCTTTTTCTTTCTATTCCTTTTTTGTCCCCCTTCTGCAACTACACAACGTCTAATCTTGACAAACATATTATACTAATTAAAGACACTTTCGACGGCAGAATTTTATTAAAAACTCAAAAAACAACTTCATCTCATTCAAAGAGCATATACAGAAAAAGAAAAGACTAAAATTGCTCTTGCCTTTTTTCTTTTTTCTTTTTTTAATTTGTTTTCGGAAGGTAAAGAAAACGTTTATAAAGACAAATACATTAGGAAAAAGTTATGTTTTCAAACTAGCATTTGATAGATTTTAGGATTGAAATGCTAAGTAGGGAATTTATTAGTCATCAAAAGCTGCCTGGTTTTACGAGGAGAGGTGGGTAGGAACTTACCTGCACCCCACCCCCGTTAACCTTTCCCCTAACCCGAACCCCGTTTGAATTAGGGGGGACGGGAAAAATCTCCGTAACCCTCCCCGTTTTTCGGTTAATTTTTTTTTTTAAATTCCCATGTATAAGAAACACACAATTTAAAAAGAAGTAAACAAACTAGTAAACAAATTGTTGAACGTTCGAGTCACCAGAATACTAATAGTTCATGGGTTTTTTTTAAAAAAACTTAAAATAATAATAGTATATTATGTTTAATCAAACGGGATTTCGGGGCGGAGAAACTAAAACCCGTCCCCACCTAGCTAACCATTTGGGGTGCGACCTCATGTCTTGTCCCGCCCCATTTCTTAACGGGGTAGGTCCTCGTGGGTTTCGAGTTTTCGGGTATATTTTATCATATCCTTAGAGCAAGATTAATGTCGGGGGAAAAAAGTCAAGGGGAAAAAACCTATTTTCAAATAATGTGTAGGGGAAAAAGTTTGGGGGAATATGAATTAGACACGTGACGATACTTTATTGGATTAGAATGATAGTGAGACGAATTAAATGAAGGGGAAAAAAGCCAAATGAGCCAGTCATTGGCTTTTTTTCCCCTCAAAATAACATTTTCGACCCCAAATCAATATATTATTTGAGTTTGTGGGGGAAATTTGGGTCCCCCCCCAAAAAAAATCATACTCTTAGAGGTTGTTTGGGGGGCGGGGTGACTTAGTTACTCTTAAATTGAAGTTCAGTGATGTGAATGCTTCATTTAAAATCCAGTTGCCTAATTGCAAGTGCGGCAAAAGTTCAATGACCGTAAATGAAATTTACCCAATTTCGGGCAGCTGCCCGTTCTTCCTCTCCCTGCACTTGTGCTATATATAAACCCCACCACCAAGTCCAATCTCTCCCACAGAGTCTCACAATTCCTCTCTCTACAATCCCATCTTCTTCATAGAGGAATTGTATATTTCTTCCTCTGTACACATATTTAAATATCATTTTGTTTGAAGAACTTAAGCAATGGAGGCAATGAAGATGAAGATGATTGAATTTGCATTGACGCTTGTCATGGTGGTGACACTCTCCACCATGAAAGGCGTTGCCGGCGCTGATGCTCCGTCCCCCAGCCCCTCGTCAGACGCCTCATTCTTTGTCCCAACCTTGTTTGCCTCACTTTCGGCCCTTGCTTTTGGCTTCGGTCTTCTCCTCTAAATCCAATATCTAGGTTGTTACATATAGATTATTTGTGACTTTCTTTATTGGATAGAACTAGACAGTATCAAGTAATAAACAAGAATGTCTCGAATGTTGTCTTGTTTATAATACTGTCTCGATTCATCCAATAGCTTTTAAGAAAAGATGGGGTTGTAATTGTTTATGATGCTTCTTTAACTTTATTGTTTTTGAAGTGGGATTTGTAACTTGTAAGGTGTGATAATTTGTTTTACTATGATGTATGATCATTTGAGTATTCTTGTGTAATCTATTTAGGATGGGAAGGTAAAAATGTTGTATTCATTGTCTATTAATTAATTGAGGATCTTGACTTATTTAATTTTTGATTTCCTTTTATCGAGCTAAGTTTATTATCGTCGTCTCCAATTTTAAAAACTAAATATTATAGGTGTAATATGACTCTTTGTATTGTTAAAGATTGCATCTCGAGTTTAAGTTTTCGAGCAGAAGTATTTATCAAAAAAAAATAATAATAAATAAATAAAATAAAAAATAAATAAAGGTATACAGCCCAACTCTATTAATCTTGAAGGAGTTCAATCAAATAGCATACAAATGGCAATTCTATTCTATACAATAAAAAACTAGGCATTTTCATGTGTAGAATTATAAACTAATATTAAACCAAAAGTGTCGATCTCCTTTTTTTTTAAAATGAAAATTCATATACAAAATATAATAAAAACAAGAATATACCAGAACAAAAAATTTAACAGTAGCATTTATTCTTTGGTTATAAGTTAGAATATAGATATCAACGTTTTCTGATTTTCAACTAAAAGTGGTTTAGACTTTGGAGAATAATAGCAATCTTATTCGTCATCACCAATGATCAATGTCAGCTACATACAATTAATTTTCATATCAATTTTAATTTGGTTCTAATTCAATTAAGGTGGTGTCAAAAATAACATAAATATTATTATTATTATTTATTATAACACGTGATCATGATCACATCTTTATGTGCTAGTAGACTCTACTTGTCCTAACCTTGAACTCTCTACATTCACGGCACTATTTCTTAATTCTTATCAGACACCCATATTATCCATTAAAGACAAATTTTAGACTTACATGGCGATGGGTTTGTTCGACAATATTAAAAGCCGCCTTGACATGAGAAATTATTAGGACATGTTATGCACACATGTGAAGTACCTAACACTTGCATTATATATGTGTGTGTGTGTGTTAGTTTTCTAATACTCACTAATTGATGTCAATATAGGATTCCAACCACCACATGACTTATCATAATCACTTAAAATTATTGTTCATATTAATTAATTAAGTTAATTAAAGAAAAAAGTTGGAAATCCGATAATGGATAATAAAATGAGTGTATCATAATTCATATGGTGTGCACATGAAGCAGCAGCAGGAGAACACACCACGAAGTGTAATGTTTGGTTGGAGCTTTTTCTCTAAGCAATCTGGGGGTGGAGGGACCTCTTTGAGTCACTCCAACTCATTCTTGCTTATGTATAATTAGTTTTAATTGCTAATTATTGTTGCTATTATTCAACTAAGTGCATAATTAAGGAGCATTATAAGGCTCTTGGTAATTAGTTTTTCTTTAATTATGATGATAGTAAAAAGGTAAGAAAGGAAAACAATGCATGCCTTAATTTTTGGTTCCAATGAATGAAAATAAAAAATAAATCTATGAGAAATTGGGATGGAGATCCAGAGACCGGTGAACCACCCTATTTAGATATAATCTCAGACGTGTGCTCTTCCGATCTATTTGACTCGTTGACGTTTTTTATTGGACATTTAATGTGTACGATTCCATGTATTTATAGATATCCACCCATCTCCAATAGAATGATAACTAAATTCGGTGCAAGGCGATTTGAAGTGGACATAAAAGGTAGTCTATGATAATTCATGCCTACAAAATTCCGCACTCACTAAAAAAAACACACACACAGAGGAATCCCAAAGTAGAGCTGCTCTATATTTAATGAATGATGTTATATATTTAATGGAACATTTTCAACGCGAATTTTCTGAACTTTATTTTTGCCACAAATTTTAAATGTGAGTTGATCTTACCTTTGAAGTAATTTATCAATCATGATATGTATATACCACATGAATTGGTGTGTTATGCACATATAATGCTATATAACATTATTCATTAAATATTTAGTAATATATAATGTTATAGAGCAGTGGTATTATATAACATTATTCAGATTCAATATTTACTAGAAAACTCAGCACACCCAAGAAAACAATCTCATAGCAGGGTTAATTGAAGACTTGGGGGATTAAACATAAAGAATAAAACAATCTTCTAATTAAAGGTGGCGGCACATAAAGCGGAACAGCAAATCAAGCGATGCTTGTGAAATTTGGCCCCGTGGCGCTGGTTTTGAGTTTCGATCTAACACTATATGTTATGACACCAAATAATGCTATATGACTATGTAACGTGCATCAGAACACGCCACATGAGAAACGACAACTGTATGGCATCATACATATGGTTTTATATCATTTTTACAAAAGAAGACTGATTCTTAAATCAAAATCACAGACTTAAAAGTGGAGCTCTCTCAGAATTACTAGATATAATATACATCGAAAATATATGTTCTCAAATTTACACGACCGATTTCTTGCTACTACTGAAACTATAAATGGGACACATGGTTTCACATATTAGCACTCTCAAGACGAAGGACCAATGAAGAGCAAAGCTCACAACAAGAGGAAAACTTGAATCTAAGGGTTAAAGAAGCCAGTTCCTGCAAATCTGATGCAAAGAAGTTCCGTGATGCCAAGATGACACACACGTGCAAGCTAGTTTACAAGTCTCTAGATGGAAAAACTCTTGTTGAGGACGACTCTCCCAAAGAAACCGATGCCAAAGATGATGCCCATACTCGAGCATTTCTAGCCCCTTTATGGAAGTTCCTAGTTTTGCACAGCTTCAACTTGCTCCAAATCGTCTTGATATCAATCAGTTGGAATACACGTCCTAAGAGCTGCCTCGACTCTCCAAAGATTCCCATGTTCATATGAGGAATGTACGCCAGCCACAATGCCATTGCCCCAGATACGATCTCTGGGAAAAAATACATGAAAGCCCTTAACAGGACAAATACTACAGAAAGTACTAAATAGGGTTCCCTCGAGAATATGTCCTTCAATGAGGCTCCACTCCAAAGCTGAAGCACTTTCTGATCATTCTCTGAAGAACTTATCTTATCTTCACTAATATATACTACTGGATCGAGACCTAAAGATTTTAAATAAGCTTAGAATTATAGTAATGGAGGAAAAAGATAGTGTTTAGCATGCATCAATGTCCAACCAAGCGTTCAAAGAAACAGACCATCAGAGAAAGCAAGTTTATAACATGAATAATAAATATTTTTACAAAAGCAACCTCTTCCCAAGTCCAGCATGAAATACCCGCACCTCTATATTTTATATTAGTATACCTCTTGCATAGGAGGCTGTATAAACAAATACTAAGTACACATATTTGGAGCAGCAATCTACCTACCTACAGACAAACAATTAAGAGACCATAATAATATCTAAGTATTGATGGGAAGACCCAAAAAAAGGTTGAAATATAAAGTTACTGAAGATGATAATCTTGACAACTAGATTCTATGCCAAGGTATGATAAAACAAATCGACCTTCAGGAAGTTCTGATGAAAATGGAAAGTAGATAATTTTGACCGAGGCTAAAATTTACTCGTATAGATTTGTTATGTAAAGTGTGAAAAAATAAGATGGAATGCAAATGAAGTAATAAATAACTTTATTCCTGTACATCACACCTCAACAGAAACCAGAAAATAAGTTTCTCATTAAGGGCACTACCTGTAGTTCTTTTATAGAAGCTCACAAGGGACTGGAGATCTTTGCGACCATTATATTTCATTCTTGCTGTCTGATTCACGATCAGCATAGATGGCACAGAATGAATTCCATACCTAGAGAAAACACTGCACAAAAGAAAACAACAAAAGAGTCAAATATAATGCAATTAGAAGATATAAGTTAACAAGCACAGGATGTCAACAGAACAAAGTATCTATGTACAATAGATGCACGCCAAGGAGGGAAGGCGGGGCGGGGGATCACCATCTTAACATCTAAACAAGTTTGACAAAATTGTAATGCCCAAAACCATCGTACATAGTTTAATTGGTATCTAGGAACTAAACTTGTGTTTTGATAATTTATGGACCTAATTGTCAGTTTTCCTATAGTATAGGGACTGCATTGCAATTTTGAACATGCTGATAGTTGCCCTAGTTACTAAAGGAGACGCACACATTTTGATAAAAATTCTGATATTTGATAATTTTTGATGTGTTAAAAGATACAATATTGTTAGATTCTTGCTGTCTGATTCACGATCAACATAGATGGCACAGAATGAATTCCAACCCTAGAGAAAACACTGCACAAAAGAAAACAACAAAAGAGTCAAATATAATGCAATTAGAAGATATAAGTTAACAAACGCAGGAGGTCAACAAAACAAAGTATCTATGTACAATAGATGCATGCCGAGGTGGGAGGGGGTGCCTGGGGGGATCACCCCCTTAACATCAACACAATTTAGACAAAATTGTAATACCCAAAACCATCATACATAGTTTAATCGGCATCTAGGGACTAAACTTGTGTTTTGATAATTTATGGACCTAATTGTCAGTTTTCCCATAGTTTAGGGACTGCATTGCAATTTTGAACATGCTGATAGTTGCCCTAGTTCCTAAAGGTGACACACAAATTTTGATAAAAATTCTGATATTTGATAATTTTTAATGTGTTAAAAGATACAATATTGTTAGAATATTATCATATGATATGTGGTTTACCAATTTTGTATTACCATATGAATGTGATTAGAGGCCTTCATAATTAGTATGGAACAATATACAGTTGTCATATATGCATAAGAGGAAAAGATGAAATTTTGGTTATCGACTTTAAGGGAAAAAAATATTGAATTTTGGACCTTACCATGATAATAATGCTTGGAGGAAAAGAAATATGCTGGTCACTACAAATAACTACATCTCTTACTCAATTTCTTTACTCTGACATCATTCAGATGTTTCCCCTCTGTTTTACTCTCTTTCTTTTCTTCTCTTTACATAGCATGTAATCTTATCTAGGAATGCAAGTAGGAGGAAGCAAATCATGTATTGCTAAGTTGTTGATTAAGTTAATCTATACAACAAGGCCATTGTATATGTGATGTGGTACCTGCTAATTGGATTTTTATCAAACTATGTTTTGGAATTTTATAGGTCCATTATGCAAATTCTATGGTTGGACCCGAGTCTCCGTAGTGCTATGCGCAAAATATCTATATCACTTGTGTTTGGTATGCCTTTCATGCCTCCACATGTAATCTTTACTGCCCATATTCAATATCATCTCCACGTGCAAGTGACGATCTTTCATAAATGTTTTATGATTCCAGGATGTAACACATAAACATTTTATTTAGATTTTTCTCACCCCTCATATTTCCCCAACAGGTAACCATGACTAAGAGATTGAAGCATGGAACAAGCACGGAATCAATTTATCTTTCCCGTTATAATTATTATTTACTTTTGATATTGAACTCTCAAAATTTCATTTGAAGGAAATCAACTTTACTTTCCGGGATTTGTTTTACGTTTATGAAAAGTTTGATTTTATAGCCCTATGTTCTGGGTGTCATAAGATTCTGTAATGTAATTAGTAAACACTCTAAAAAATACTACTGATCATTGAAAAAGTGGTCCGAATAATGTCTTCAAGGAGAGATCTATGTCCTCTCAGTCCCCAGTACACCACTAGTATCCAGGTCATAACAGGATGAACAAAAGAGCGCGTATGTTATTCAGTAGATGGTTTGATTTATTTCCTACAAGTTTGAATTATTTCAAGTGCTGATGAGATCCTTGAACTATTCCTATGCAGCTGGTCAGGTGGTGTTGGATAAATATTAAACAACCTACCTGGGCATGGCTGAAGATTGTTCAATCATTACATGTTTGATCTGCGGGTACATGGTACTGAAAGCAGCAAACCTCGCCTGGAAGATGCTTGAGAAAGGGCACCAGGAAGCATAAAACAAAACAGCAGTATATACATTCTCCTGAGTGGAACTCATTGCTTTATCAAATGATTCTCCATCCATCTATAATTGAAAATAAATTATCAATTAATAAAAGAGTGGATTAAAAATCAAGATAGTACTCACAAATCAGCTTGTCATCAAACAGCAAAGGAATATCAAATGGAAAGTTCAATTCAGAAGACAAAAATTTCACAACTGGCATTGCTCCTAACTAGAATCACACTTGTCTAGTGACAGCTATCAGATCTATGGTCGGCAACATCACTTTTTTTTCCAAAGCATAATTCGTGTTTCTACCATAATTAGTGGCTAATTAGTGGCTAGATATGGTCATAATCAAGTTGGATCTAGCAAATTGTTTAACTTCTCTACAAGCTCGGGAGAATCATTTATTTGCCAATTTATTTATCCACTACCTGTAGTAAAATCTATATTTGCTGAAAGACACTTCGATCATGTTGAATGTGTTATAGGCTAAAGTACAAATTCCTTCAACGCCTTCGCTAAGAATTTTCCATCCCCAGTCTCATAAGAAAAGTTCTCGCATGAGCTAATCAAAAACCGCATTTGTTAGTAAAACAAAGCCTTGTCCACAATCAGATTTATTCAAAAAAAAAAAAATTCATAAATTAATTTACTAAGACCTGGAAAACTTTGCATAGATTTGGCAGATAGAAACCTAATGTAATATGATATTCATGCATCAAAATGTGACAAATGACAAGACGACAGATAACGAAATGACTAATGAAAATGAAAGGTAATTTCCTTTAATAAAAGTTGGATTGTTATTAGAAGGGGAAATTTGGATTTGTGTCTCAAATAGATTTCTCAACTTCGTCCGAATCGATTATTTGTTCACTAATTCCTGCTAGTTACTTCACATTTCACCAGTGGGGAGTTACTCCTAAACCAAAATGAAATTAAGAAAGGCATTGAGCTTACCATGGTCCCCGAACATTTGGCTATCTTATTTCGATAAACCAAATGCAGACATAATCAGTCTTTTCAAGGGGGAAAAAATGCAAAGGAAGTTCTTAGCTAACTAGTTAATTCCCAGGAGACCAGCTATTTTCATGCACAATTTCTGTGCAAACTAAAATCTTTCCCAACTTCAGCTTGTTATTTCGTCGCCTAAATACATATGCAACAATAAAACATTTATACCATGCATATTTCTGATTATCAACATCTCCCTTAAAACCCCTAAATTTGTGAATAATAAACATACAGAATCCCTATGCCAATCCTTGCAAGTACAAGTGATAATTCGGAGAAGGTAAAAAATTATCCGGTACAAATATATCAACAATTGGTAACCAAAATAAATCTCTTTCTCAAAAACAAAGCAAAATGACATAATAAAACTCCCTATATACTCCTAAATCAAATTAAGGAGCTAAAATATGAAAAAATAAAAATACCTTAATAGGGGAAGAAGAGAAGGGGATCGAAACAGGACACTGAGACTTCAGATCGTGGAGAAACGTTTTGGATGCACCGATACACATGGATGTAGACGCCGGCGGTGGAAACGACGTCCCAGATGCCGTCACTATACACAGCAACATACAGACGTACATCCTCCTCGATAAATCCATTGACAAAACAATAATCATGCAACAATTATTTCGATTTCCTAATTAATTCTTCGAAATTATATCTAATTTCTCGTGATAATTGGAGGATTGAAATTTCAATTCGAGGGATTGGGAAGTTTTTTATTTTTCTCTATCGCTATTTTTTCTGCTTTTCTCTTTCAGCGACCCTATATCGAACGTACAATTTTGGGTTCATTTTCATTTTAATTTTTTTTATTTTCATTTACACTGTCTTTTGTTTTGATTCTTTTAGTGCACGTGGTTGACTGGGCGGTGATTATCTCACCTGAACTTGTAGATGAAAGCGGTGACAGTCAACTCTGCGTAGGACCCGTTTTGCGTTATTGACTTTTAGGTTGGAAATCGATCCACCACTGCAAAAATAGAATGATAATGGTATGGCGGTAGTACCAGTTATCTCGGATGAAACCATTGAAAGTTTTGGAATAATTTTATTTGAAAAAAAAAGGCAATAAAGTTTGAGGGTAAATTGTAATGATCTAACACTATACATTGAGCACGCTATGACACTATATTACTTATGTGGCGTGCATGTGATGTGCCCCAATGCACGCCATATAGCCTATATGGTGTCATAACGTGCTCTATGTATGGTGCTGGAATAGAACTCGGGTAAAATGTCTTCCGATCTCTCTTTTTCATAAATTCACACGTAGAGTCCTTGTTTAAAGGATTTCATAATAATCCCGTTAACTCCACAATTAAATTACCTTTATATCCGTATTTTATTAAATTAAAAATTTTAAAATATGAAAAATAATATAAAAAACACTCCACCCACACCAATGCTCATGCTATCATTTTTGACGGCCAAATGAGGGGGTGAGAATCCCTATGGTACTGTCGGAAATGGCAAAAGTAGTGGGATTCTGGTAAAAGAATGAGGGAAAATCCCCTCAGATTGCAATGTTGCAAATGACAGCACTTCTTTTAATTATGAAGAATTTTTTGTTAGGTCATTATTGGGGCCCTAAGTGACCACATTGAAGCCCTATACTTAAGCACACTTATGATTCCAATGAAGTATGTCCGCATGAAAATGATTTTGGAGAATTAATTTTATGAAAAGTAATTTTTTGAAAGAATGTGTGGTTAGAAAGTAAGAAAAATTACGATTTTACATAGTAAGATTATTTTAAATTTTAATAGGTAACTATATGGTTGAAAACGAATTTGAATAAGAATTGACTATGAAAAAATCATTTCCACACAGGCCGTAATGAACCGTAGGTTGATTCGACTTGAGTTTTTCTTTTTCCCCCCTTCTTTAATAAAAAATTACTATTTATGACTAAATATGTATCTTCAGTCTAGATTAATCACTAACTAAAAGGATGTTTTATTCCCGACAAGTACACCAAAAAAAAAAAAGGATAAATGTTCATCCGTCATTAAAACTCTCTACTATTTACTTCTTCTGCAATTATCCATTATTTCCTTCTCTAAAACTTAAGTTTTGCTATCTAAATGAAAAAAATATACAAAAAATTAAACAAAACTAACACATAGTATTTTTTTTAGTTAATTATTATATATATTTTTTAAAAACAAACCACCAAAGGTGGCAACATTGATATTAAAGAAGAAAGAGAGTACAAGCTCCACGGAACAAGGAGCCAATTAAAGATACAAATAGTGAGGAAACAAGCTTAAAAGAAACAAGATGAAAATCACAAAAACATAACACCACCAAAAACAAGAACAAAAACCCACCAAAAACACAATAGAAGAACCAGGACCAAGAAAACCCAATCAAGATAGTTTTTGCAGCTGCACGTCCCACAAGAAAAATTCTCTGGACCAGTAGAAGTCATCAATGCCGGCAGCTCTTCATTTGATTCCTAATTTCTCTTTCTCAGAGGATGCTGACTACTTTTGCCATCATTTTTCTTTCACTTTCTTGAAAACATCTAATGCGGTCTGGAAGAGTCATAACCTCCTATTGGGCCTTCATAGGTCCAACTATATTGATAGCAATGGATAGTCAGATTAAAAAGGGCCCAGCCCATTTGCCGTACATATGGAACCCACTAAAGAGCTCAGGTATATTCTGCCTATATTGTTTATATGCACATTTCCCAAGACACTTTTTCACTCAGACTTCTTTACGGTATAGAATTATTCTCTCCCAGACCTCACTTACTTACTCTCACACCGGAAGGTCCGCCTCCCCGCCTTCTTTTGCAGGGTCTTGGGAGTTCAATCAAGAGTCTGATCTCGCTAATCTTTATCAGGGCGAATTCGACTTCGTCATTTGGCGCCGTCTATGGGGAACCCCGGGCTTGCATGGTTACCACCCGCAACAACCGATTACGCTTGGAGAGTGAAGAGGCAGCTCAAGGGCCACCGCCGACAATGTCTGGACCTCAAAATATGGTCGACCCTCTACCGGAAGCCGATCATGCACCACCCAACGGACCCGATCCCCCTCCTGGGCCCACAGTAGAATATTTACAAAGACAAGTAGATGAACTGCGACAGCTCTTCTAAAGAGCTACCCCAACTATTGGGTCGGTTCCCAGTCCCTCAGTGGCCCATTAAAGAGGACGGGACGAGGTGGCTGAACCGTCCCACAGGGATATCCCAGCCCCAGCGACACGGCCCTCCGGGAATAACCCACAACAGACAGAGGTCAGAGAAACAGTAATGATGTCCATGGAAGCCCTCATTCAGAACATACAGCAAGGAATAGCAGAGGGCTCAGACAAAGGGCAGTTACTGCG
Source organism: Nyctanthes arbor-tristis (assembly GCA_963692815.1). Taxonomy (NCBI): domain Eukaryota; kingdom Viridiplantae; phylum Streptophyta; class Magnoliopsida; order Lamiales; family Oleaceae; genus Nyctanthes; species Nyctanthes arbor-tristis. The sequence goes on from CAVNYN010213077.1 coordinate 74,554, forward strand.
ACCTCCTTCAGTAGAAAGTCCACTTTCACGACCGCAATGCGGTCCTTTCCTCTTCCAGATAATTTCAAGTATCCCCGAATGAAGGAGTATGATGGCACCAGCGATCCTAACAACCACTTGAACACATATACTAACATAATGGATATGCAGAATGCCCCGGACCCTATATTATGCAAAGTGTTCCCCCAAACATTGACAGGACAGGCCAGAGATTGGTACGCAACACAGCCAGAAGGATCTATTGGTCAGTTTGAGGATCTTGTGGAACGGTTTCTGACTTTCTTTGCTAGCAGCAAGCGCATCAGAAAAACAGTCGCTACCTTCATGCAGATGAAACAGCATGAAGGAGAGTCATTACGGCAGTTCATGAGTCGTTTCAATGGTGAGCGATTACAGGTGCCCCGCGTGCACATAACAGCAGCCATATCTGCGCTCACGCAGGCAGTAAATTGCACAAAATTCAAGAAATCATTGTTGAAGAACCTGCTACCGGAAGTCAACGACCTATTAAGAAGAGCAGAGAAGTATATCAACATGGAGGAAATGTTGTTCCCAGCTGTAGCCACTCATTATGTGGACAAGAGGGCTTCAACTCAAGCTGAGAAATCCGACCATAAAAGAAGCAGGACAGAGAAAGATAGCTGATCGTGGCCACGACGACCTGATGAGATAACTATGGATCGATCTACGCCTCTTAATGCTTCTCGCTCTCGAATACTGATGGAAATCAAAGATAAATACGATCTTCATTGGCCGAAACCAGTGAAAGCCTAAATCATCGGAAGCAACAGAGATAAATACTGCGAATTCCATAAGAGCCAGGGACACACCACAGAAGAATGCCGGATCTCTTGAAAGAGGAAATTTAAAACCTAATCAGGAGGGGACATCTAAAAAAGTTTGTAAAGATCGACAGGCAAGAACGAGGGAACGAGGTAAAAGGGTCGGAGAAAAAGCCATCGATGGAGAGCTCGGGTCTGGGTACAGCAGGTACTATAAACGTAATATCCAGAGGGGTAGCAGCTGGGAGTGATACTGGAGTATCGAGGAAAAGTTATGCCCAGTCTGTGCAGATGGGATCAGAAATACTTTCAATACAAAGGGTCGGCTATGGACAGGAAATCACTTTCGGCCCAACCGACCTGTTGGGGGTAGCCCAGCCCCATGATGATGCCATGGTTATCACAGCAGTTGTGGCAAAAGGATACTCATCGACAATGGCAGTGCAGCGAATGTCCTTTCGATTGAGGCATTTAAACAAATGGGACTTCCGGTGGTTCGTCTGCTTCCCGTCCGAACACCTCTCCAGGGATTCAGAGGAGGGATTGTCCAGCCTACTGGTGTGATAGTACTACCTGTCACTTTGGTAACAATGGGCAACCAGGTTACAAAGATAGGTACATTTCAGGTTGTAAACACGTCTTTGGCTTATAATACCATATTGGGATGCCCAATCCTTAACAGATCGGAAGCCATAGCGTCGACCTTCCATCTTACGATGAAATTCTCCTCACAAACGGGGATTGTGTCAGTACGCGGGGATCAGGCAATTGCTAGACAGTGTTACGTTAACAATATTAGAAACCCGCCGGGTGTAATGAACTTGGGCATGGGGAAAGAAATCAGGATATCGACAGTGGAGGAACTCGTAAAGATCGAGATTGCCAAGGGTCAATGTTTTTCGTTGGGAAGGCAGTTACCGTTTGACCTCCAAGTAAAGCTCGCGGAGTGCATCAGGCAAAACATGGACATTTATGTATGGAACAGCAAAGACATGCCAGGAATATATCGTGAACTGATAGAGCACAGGTTGAATGTACTCCCCGATAGCAATCCAGTAAAACAGAGAAAACACCAATTTGTCCCATCCCGACGAGAGATCAGACGTGTGCTCTTCCGATCTATTGGTTAAAGCTAGTTTTATTAAAGATGTGCAGTATCCTGATTGGTTGGCAAATGTCATCTTGGTACCCAAGCCAGATGAGAAATGGAGGATGTGCATCGACTTCACAGATCTCAACGGGGCCTGTCCAAAAGATAGCTACCCACTACCCTGAATAGATCGCCTGGTGGACTCTACTTCGGGTTACGAACTTTACAGTTTCCTGGATGCGTTCTCTGGATACCACCAAATAAAGATGGCCGAGGAGGACGTGGAAAAGACCTCGTTCATTGCCAATGAAGACATCTATTGTTACAAAGTCATGCCCTTCGGATTGAAGAATGCGGAGGCAATATATCAAAGAATGGTCAATAAAGTCTTTGCCAAAGAGATCGGGAAGACAATCGAAGTGTATATAGATGACATGGTGGTTAAAAGTATAGACAGGGATCGGCGTATTAGAGATCTGGAAAAAATATTTGATTCCTTAAGAAAATACAACATCCGGTTAAACCCAGCAAAGTGTGTTTTTAGAGTGGGATCGGGAAAATTTCTTGGGTTCATGATAACACACAGAGGGATAAAAGCAAACCCGGACAAGACCGCAGCGCTAGTGAACATGGAGTCACCGAAAAACTTGAAGGAAATGCAACGGCTAACAGGTCGAGTTGCAGCCCTAGGTCGGTTTATGTCGAAATCTGCTGACAGATGCGTACCGTTTTTCCAAACTATCAAAGAACGAGCTACGTTTACCTAGGATGACAAATGTGAAGCCTCTCTCCAAAAGTTGAAAGAATATCTGGGAACCCCACCAATACTATCGCGACCTTTACTAGACGAACAGTTATACTTGTACCTAGCAGTCTCGGAACATGCAATCAATACAGTATTGGTCGGAGAAGAGAAAAGCGACCAGAGGCTGGTCTATTACTATTAAGAACAAAATTTCATATACAGTAGCTGAAGCTTTTAACGGTTAAAAATCGATACAAATACAGTTCAAAATATCGAAGCGCTTTTGTTGCTCACTCTGATGATTAAATGTTCCATGGGCTACCCACAATGAAACCTCGGCCGTACACACCGAAGTCTCGATCATATACATGTATTTTCTCCATCTTGGGACGATCCGACCACAGAGCTTCTTAATCTAATACCTACAGGATTGTAGGAAAAAGGGGAATGAGTACAAACTACTCAGTGAATAACCAAATATCTTGATTCACTTTCATATAAGAAAATGCATTTTCAGGAAAGCCATGTGTTTCACAAAGCCTTTAGATGTACAAAGTCATTGAATGCACAAAAGGGCCCTATCACTAGTTAAACTACTACCCGTGGTGCGCACATGATTAGCCAAGACCACACAGCAAGGCCATAGAGATTCAGATTGGCCGAGACCACACAGCAAGGCCACATATTATCACATAGCCAGAATAACCAAGACCACATAGTAAGGTCATGTTTCACAGAG
>CAVNYN010213078.1:0-11860 GCA_963692815.1 Nyctanthes arbor-tristis
GAAATGAGCCATCGGAAACGAGTGATGGCCCCTCCTCTGAAAAATACCAAACCTACTGCCTTTTGCAAAATTACTGTTTTTTACATATGCAATATGTCAACGTATTTTCTGGCCTGAACATGATAGACTATATAATTAACATTAAACATTTATATATACATAACATTAGTAAAACACAACTTAGTAAAACATTTATATATACATACACAACTTTAGTTTGTCAATACGTTAATAAAATGCACTGCAAATCCAAATTTGTCCAAAAGTTGCAATGCACATAGCTAAAAGATACATATCAATTCTTATCAACAATAAGTTCATAGAATGCATCACAAAGTGTCAAAGGCTATACAAAAGGTGCAATGCATGTAGTCAAAAAGTCTTCACATACTTTCCTACTACCCTTTAGCAGGACCTTGAAGCAGCATTCAAAGTGCTGGCAATAATGTTGGGGTCCTGAAGCATCAATCTAACTCTTTTACTGATTTGTGTCTCCATCGTCTCTCTCATCTAAGCCATCTCTGTCCTCTGTCTTACCTTCATCTCACCCATTCTTTCTTCCAATTGTTGCTTATCATTCTTCAAGTCAGCCACTTGATTTTGCAAGTCAACCACTTGACTGTTAGGTAGGTTCGTGCCATTTCTAGGGCGACGAGAAGAGTTCACAATTTGAGTTGCAATTTTAGTATTCCCCAACCTGTACACCCGACCTTTCCGCGGGCCATTGCATGCATGAGTCCAAGCCTCTGCATCAAAACTTGGGTGCGCAGTTGAGTCCAGACCATACTTCTCCTCAACAATCACATTATACTTATCCTTCAAGAATAATTACTAGTAGTTATGAAGAGTATGCAAGATGGAAAAACCAGAAAAGTAAAGAAATATCTAGAGTGGCGGAAAATACGACAAAATTATCCATTAAAGCCTTTCAGATGAAACTGTAATAATTTATTTATATTGAATTACTTTCTCTAAAAGTTGTCAAGATGGGTTGTGCATTCATTTAAACTTTCTTTAACACAACCCATGATGTAAGCCAGAGTTTGATTTCCCTATATTTTTACAATGTGAATATTTTTCATAAAAATGGATGTGAGCAACACTTGATACTTTTTGTTAGCTATGAAAACATGATGAATCTCCTCATCTAAAGGGACACAGTTAATTATCTAAATCTAGTGTACATTCATTTCTTACTAATGCATGGGATCTGTCAAATGGCACAACTGCTTCATAATCTAACGAATACATCATAGTCTTGACATTAGAGCTAAACGCTTGATCAGCTTGAACAAATATGGAAAGAAAGAAAATTTTGCAGTTTATTTGTTGCTTATTACTCATTAGTGTTCAATTATAAAAATGAACCGACTGCCATTTATAAGTGATTATGATTAATTCTAACATTTGAGTTTTTATATATGACTAAAGCTCATTAACCTAATACAAGTGATGGTAAGCATTTCTGGTTATATTAAGCCTGAATAAATGAACAAAGATGTGTTTTTGAGAATGCAAGCATGGAACAATATTTGTGCCAAAGAAATCAGATAAAAATAATTCCATAATCTTTGAGTCCATAATAAGCATAATAAGCACTTAACTTTTGGAATAACATAATAATTAACAAAGATTAGCAGATAATCAGATATGGAACTTGGCTCAACGACAGCAGGTTCCGTTTGCCATATCAAGAGAAAAATAAACTCCAATCACTCCATGTTCAGGTTCAGGTTCAGTTTGACTCAACAAAGGTGAACAATAAACTCCAATCCAACTAAACAGAAAAATAGCCAAGTAGCCACCATATATGAATATAAAAGCAAATACCTAATCAGGACATCTAAAAGTTGAAAAAAAATCAAGTTCTACTAATCCAGCAAGTAATTACTGAGATGCAACACTAAGCAAAAGAAATATAAGCAAAGAAAAAAATAAATGAAGGATATATCCAATTTTGCCTGTAAGAAAATGATGAGAACCACTAGATTCACAAATACTACACTCGAATAATTATTCCTCCAGAAAACGAGATAGCTGTTTCAACGCAGGAAAAATTTCTTCATTGCATAAGCCCACAACAGTTAATAGTAATTTATCTTTACTTTTAGAAAACCCTTTTTTGGGTAGAAAATCCCAAGTTAGACAATAGTTAATAGTATTTTAGGATGGTTTGCCATAAATTTTCATGTTCATCAGTAATAAAGCATATAAAGTTGTATTTTAACAGCTCTACCGTCCCTATAAATACTCCTAAAGCATGGTATAAGGTTAGCTATGTGTCCACAATGTAAACATGAAAATAACAGTGACCAGATTTTTACTTACATGAGTTTCTCGTGACCTTTCATTCTTGTGCGTCTTTAGAAAAACTTCCAAAGGAGTTGGTTCAACACCATTCTCGGACTTGTTCTTCTACATAAAGATATGTAAGATCAACAAGGCGTTGGATTGAAATAAATCTTTGTAAAATACACAAGTTAAAGTTATGAAAGTTACCATACAAGCTTGGTGGCAAGCATATGAAACTGATCCTGCTGTATGTTTGGCCGGCTCACCATTTGCAGTGGAGTTAGGGTTCAAGGTATTAATTGGAGACTTATTTTTCCATTCTTCAGTGTTCCACTTTTGAAGGCAAGAATCCCATGAGACTTGGCTCATACAAGCAGGTTTTGCATTACTCGAGCTTGCTCCACCAGTTTCGTTGCTTGCTTCACTCACTTTTGCTTTTTTTCTAATATTATAAAATTTGTCCCTTATCCGACTCTGCATGGTTGACTTCCAAACTTCATGCACCTGGTCGTTTGTATGGTCAGGCCACTGGAACTTTTCCTGAAATATGTGAAAGTAAGTTGTTGACACAATCCTAATAATTATGCTGTTGAAACAATCTGCTGGACAAGCAATCATTCCATAAGTGTAATAATAAACACAAGGGACTGAAATTCCAGAGAATGGAGGGAAGTAACTGACGATGTTATTTACTAAATGTAGTAATAGCTGTTAAGCTGAAATTCCTAGCTGTAGAAATAACTATTAGGTTATTTACTGACCGTAGTAATAGCTGTAGTAATAAGTGACTGAAATTCCAATTAATGAAAAGAAGTAACTTAGCAAGCTGTAGTAATATTTGTATTAATTAAAAAGATGAAACAACCTGCATGACAAGCAAATCCAAAAAGTGTAACAACAAACAGACATTACTCACTCAAATCCGTAGCAACATACTTGAAATAAAAAAAAGGTGAACTACATGTTCACAAAAACTTTTTGGTTGATACTGTATAATGCAATGCATCAGTGACTATCTATCCCATTGAGGAACATGATTGATATTTTTGTGCCGGCCAAATAACTGAAATTGTAGAAGTACCTTAAATTTGCCAAACAAGCCTATCCTTATGTCCTCTGGAAATTCTGACCATGTTGTGTACGGGCCATTGAAGAATCCAGTCAGTAGGACACTGATGTCTCTTGAAGGCTTGTGGTCACAGAAACTAAGTGCAAGAGTGGATGTGTATGGAGTTAGACAGTTTTGTACTATTCCAGAAAATATTATATAGTAATAATCAAAACAATAAAGAGATTTGTTTGCATGCAACCTAACATAGAAACTTATTTTTGTACCTATTGCCATTGATTCGCAAAGTCTCACGGCCCGAGGGGTGTGAAAAAAAATATTAAGAAAAATTAAATTTTCACTATAGGCATCCGCTCCTGTAGACGAACCGACGCCTAAAGTTTAAAATTCAAATTTCATGTCATGAAATTTGAATTTCAAACTTTAGGTGTCGGTTCCTGCTATAGTGAAAATTTAATTTTTCTTAATATTTGTTTTCAAAATATTTCAATATTTTTCGGGAATGGGGCATTGGGTCTTCCATAAGAACCGACGTCTATAGTGATGAGTTTTCTATAAAATCTCTTCTTTTACAAGACGCGTAAAAATATATGGCTGGCTCTTCATCTCTCAAAACATCAACTCTCTTCATGTTTTCTCAATGTAAGCTAATACTTCTTCCTCATCCTTTAGCTCTATGAAAATGAAAGCCCTACTCAAAGTTTTCATTCTACTCGACGGTGAGGAGAAGGGTGCCGATGATGAGGAGAATCCCAGCAATGAAAACAATTGGTGGCTGATTTGTTCATCTAGAACAACCATGAGAAGTTCAAGTTCAAGAAACAAGCTAGAAGTGTGTGATTTATTACGAAATGTTTTGTCATTAGATTTAAGTTTAGTTTCCTTTGAAGATGAATTAGAAATGAAAAGTTTTTGAAGTGTGTCATTTAGATGTGAAATATATTTTCTCCAAAGCCATTATTTCGTTTTTTTAAGTTGAAGCTTGTTGAGCATTTTCTATTTTTCTTCCACATCCTATTTATTGCATGAATAAAAATATTAGAATATCTCATTTAGAAGAATAAGTGTGATTATTATTCTTGCTAAGATTCAAAAACCAGAAAAAAAAGGAAGAATAGGCGTCGGTTGTTACTATACAACCGACTCCTAAAGTTAAGAATAGGCGTCGGTTGTGTATATGAAACTGAAGCCTCTATTAAACTATAGGCGTCGGTTTCTACAAAACAACCGACGCCTATAGTCCAATTATTTAATTGGATAATCCTTTTAGGCGTCGGTTTTAAGTTAACAACCGACGCCTATAGTTGAGTTTGAGCGTCGACAAACAATCGACGCCTATGGTCTTAGCATATACGTCTATTACATATGCGTTCACGTAGAAATCGACACGTATCGTTGATTACGACCGACGCCTAATTGGCTTTTCTGTAGTAGTGTATGTAATTAATTTCCTATGGACATTAATTAATCATACATATATTATATTTTGTGGAAGTTTAATAGAAAATTGTTGTTTTGTGGAAATTAATCAATCATACTTTACTATATTTTGTCGAAAATTTAACAGAAAATTGACAGCTAATTCTATATTATTTTTTCAGTATAGTTATTCTAATATTTATTTTTAATTATAAATAGCTAAAAATACAATAAGAATAAAACTTTCTTCCTTCAATAAAAAAAAAATCCAAGTTTAGTATTTTACTGTGAAAATGATTGGGGCATCATCTTTCTTTTCTGCCCTATTTTTTTTATTTCTGTTGTTATACGAGTGCAACGCACGGGGTGAAAAATCTAGTAATAATAATAATAATAAATATTAAATACAAGACCTTAATGTGAATCGAATCTCTCGAGTCGCTTGTAGTAATGATTTTGGATTGATTTCATTTGGAGACCGATCTTTGGCTCAATTGTCAAGCACCTTACTATACTTTGATTTGTGATAAACTCTGTCTCACATTGTTTACATAAAGGAATGAAAACTAAATTACAAGTTAAGTGACTCACCCTAACTGTTATGATGCCTTTTTATTGAATACTGGAGAACAAAACAATGTGTGTTAGAACCAAAGCAAATAATATTATGCTAAAATAGATTAGGTCGTTGCAATACTATTAGAACCAGAGTATAATCGGGAGCGTGGCGAGTGAGGACGCGGGCCTCCTCAAATGTAGTGATTATGATAACCTCAACAACATTGCTTTTAGGTAATGGAATATGGTTATAAGCTAAGAGATGTTTTGGATAAAGATTCCAGAACAAAACCAAGTGAGTTAGGCCAAAAACAGATAATGTTTCACCAAAAGTGAATTGAGTCGTTAGAATTGGGCTATTGTATTTTAATTCATTTCCTTTAATTGTCGCTCAATCCAATGCCGTTTAACTTACTAATGGTTCTTCTTAATGTGTCAGCTAGTATCCCACATAGCAGTTAAATATTAAAAAAGATCAATGTTTATTTCATATTTATTTAAAGTAACTCAAGTATAATTAATCATCGAGATCCAATTCATTAGATGGACATCACATCGTATTATTGTTAAAAAAATACTCCCCCCATTCAAAAAAGATATTTGTCCTTTCCTTTTTTAATCCATCCTCTATTTCGTAAGTTAATTTTTTAATTTTCAAATAAACCCTCGTTTATTATGCATAAAAATCGACAATAAAGAACAACTAAAATGAAATATTAAATAAATTAAAGGGTATATTATGAAATATATTGTTAAATTGTTCATTTTCAATAACATTGAATGATGTTTTCTTAATATATGTGAAAAATGAAAAGAGAATATTTTTGTAAGACGGATGGTGTATATGTTTTCCTGAACTATGCTTTCACTAATAAATAATAAATTCCTAGCACCTTTTCTTAACTTTAATTAATATATATATATATGTGTGTGCTATAGTCAAGATTAGTTTGCTGGAAGTGGACCACGGTTTATTATTAATTTATTTTCCCCTACATGATCTCCATACAATCATTATTAATTATTATAATAAATAAAAGAGTTTCAGTGCGATCAAAAGAAACTTTGGCATTTCAAAATACTGTTGACAAATAAAGGTTTTACATGTTGATTCAGGATCAAATAATTGAGATGGGAAAAGCAAAATATGCTCCGAGTCATGTCATCGTGCAAGAGAAAACCAAGTTAGTCTTTAAACACCTGAACTCTAAATTTCTAAGCAAGTTAACCAAGTTAATATAAGACCCTCAATCTGAGTTCCAAGAACCCAAGACTCCAAATTTCCCAAACACATTTTGCCTCACCAAACTGCTCTCAAGATCTCACTTCTCACCACAATCCCCCAGCACGAAAATGGACTCTGTGGTTACTGCTACTGTTGAACTTGCAGTGGGGAAATTGCTCGAAGTCGCCACTGAAGAGTTTAAACTTGTACGGGGTTTCAATCAAGACTTGACAAACTTCAAAAACTCACTGAAAGTGATCAAGGAACTCCTGAAAGATGCCGACCAGCGCCAAATTGATTCTGAAGCTGTCAAACTCTGGCTCGATAAACTTGAAGATGCCGCCTATGAAGCTGAGGATGTTCTGGATGTCATCAAATATGAAAATTTGCGCCGTCAGATAGAGATCCCGGACCAAGTTGAGCCAAAGGGAAAGGGCTGCTTAAACATCTCTTTCTGTTCCCCCCTGATATTTAGATGGAGAATGGCACACCAAATCAGGGATATAAAGGCCAGCTTTAAGGGAATAAACGATGAAGCTATTAATTTTGGCTACCAGAAGGGAGTTTTAGAATATCCTTCCTCTCTGCCTCGGGTCAAGGAGACTGACGGTATAAGTGCTGATCCAGATTTTTGTGGGAGAGAAAGAGAAGTAGAAAAACTTGTGCAGCAGATCACTCGTCCGATCAATGCTCCTTTCTTTGTTCTCCCCATTGTTGGTATGGGGGGAATTGGCAAAACAACTTTAGCTCGTCGTATCTTTCAAGACCCGCGCATAGAGAAACATTTTGATGCAAGAATATGGGTGTGTGTGTCAGATGATTTCGATGATATGAAGATATTTGAAAGGATTTTGAAGGAGTTAAAAGAAACTTCTGGTGGAGATAACAGGCAAGATATTTTGAAGAAGATCCAAGAGAAATTGAAAGATAAAAGATATTTGCTTGTTCTAGATGATCTGTGGAATGAAAACTCAAATGATTGGAGGGATTTAAAAAATGCTCTACTCGGGGTCAACTCCAACCAAGGAAATGTCGTCGTTGTCACCACCCGTAATCAAAGTGTTGCCTCGATTGTCAGCTTGCATAATCAGTACAACTTGGAACAATTAACTGATGATGATTGCTGGTCTATAATCAAGGCAATTGCATTTGAAGGTGGGAACGTACCACACGATCAATTCCAAACCGTTGGAGAGAAGATTGCCATTCAATGCAAAGGTTCACCATTAGCAGCGAAGGTGATAGGAGGAGTTTTACGAGGGAAGAAAATACATGAATGGAACTCAATTAAAGAGAAAGGGCCCTCAGATCATGAAGATTACAAGGATAGTGTGCAAAAAGTCCTAAGGATAAGCTATGACCGATTGCCTTCTTCGTCACTTAAACAATGTTTCGTCTACTGTTCAATATTTCCCAAGGATACGGAGTTATCTAGAGAATTATTAATTCAATTGTGGATGGCAGAAGGATTTCTTCCGGATAATCCAAAAACTGATATGGAGACTACAGGGAATATATTTTTCAACACTTTGCTACAGAATTCTTTTTTGCAAGAACCCAAAGAGGACAAGTATGGCATGATCGAATGCTCCAAGATGCATGATCTTGTGCATGATCTTGCATGTGACATTGCAAAATCGAGATCTTGTATTATTGTTGACGGTCACCCTCAATGTGACACTTCTCGAGTGAGATATCTTAATGTACGAGGGGGACCAGATGCAATGGACGTCTTAAAATATGAAATAAGCCGTGTACACACATTGATCTTGGAAACAAGTCTGTCAAGCATAAATTTGCCAGAGTTCAAGCACTTGCATACTTTGATTCTACGGGGTGTAGACGACAAGTGCCTAATCTCCATTAATATTGGTGAGTTGATACATTTAAAATGTCTTGATTTATCAGATTCTTTCATCAAGAGTTTACCGGATACTATTTGCAAGCTTTACAATTTGCAAACTTTGAACATTATGGATTGCCGCAATCTTGAACAGCTTCCAGAAAGGCTACAACACTTGATTAGTTTGAGACATCTCTGCTTTTATGCTTACAAAGATTTTCTCATGCCACCCCGAGTTGGAAAGTTGTCTTGTCTCCAAACTTTAATGTTTTTTAATGTGAGTGACAAGGAAGGTTGTGGAATAGAAGAGCTGGGATATTTGAAGAATCTGCAAAGGAAACTAGACATACGCAATCTTGAACTTGTCAAAGGCAAAGAAGAAGCTGAGAAGGCCAATTTGGGTGGAAAACCAAATATATATGAGTTAGTGTTTTGCTGGAGCAAGTCAAGCGACGGCTATGCCATTGATGAGAACATCTCAGCAAGTGACAAAGATAGTGAAAATGTTCCTGAAAACAATACTAATGATGAAAGCGTTATGGATGGTCTTCGACCTCACCAAAATTTGAGGATTTTAAAGGTGAAAGGATTTAGAGGTAAAAACTTTCCATCATGGGCTATGAAAATGTTGAATCTTGATAATTTAATCGATATTGAGTTTCAAACATGTATTGCTTGTGAAGAAATCCCAATGCTCGGCCATCTACCACTCCTCAAGTACCTAACATTGGAAGAGTTAGATAACATAAGTTCAATTGGAGCATCATTTTACGGTGCTAGTGATAGCAGCTCAACTAGTAGGGAGGCTGGTCAAAAGAAGATGGTATTATTCCCGTCACTCAGAAGTCTACAAATTTTGAGTTTGTGGAACCTAACAGAGTGGGTGGAAGCACAAACCAACGAACAGGTATTTCTTAGCCTAGAAACTCTTCAGATTATGCAATGTCCTAGATTGAAAACTGTTCCAAGTAATTTCCCTCACCTCAAGGAATTGATCATGCGCAATGTGGACAGTTTACCATTGATAAACATACTCTCCAACAACAATTTAACTTCTCTGGTTAAGCTTTCAATAATGATGGTATCAGAACTCACTGCTCTTCCTGATGACCTATTTTACAGAAATCAAAATCTTAAACATCTTGAGTTACTTGGCTGTCCAATGTTGACTCATCTTCCCCACTTGAAGGGATGTGCATCTTCTCTTCAAACGCTTTACATCCATACTTGTCATAGTTTGAGGAATTGCCTGATGATGTGCATAGACTTGAGTTGCTTGAGACATTGTATATATTTCGTTGTGATAGTCTGAAATTAATTCCATATAAAAGCAGTGGACAAAATAACAAGGGCTTTCCTTTCCTTCGGTATTTCTCAATACAAGAATGTGAAAACTTGAGAAGCCTACCAGGTGAAATGTTGTACACATGTACGTCTCTACTGGAACTGCTTGTGCGTCATTGCAAAAATATCACTTCATTTCCGAAATTGAGTGGGATGGGATGCAGTAATAGCTTAAGAACTTTGGATATTAGCAGATCCATTGATTCAATAGACTTCTCTTCATTTTATGAGATTTTCGACGGCATTGAATGCTTCAAAGCACTTAAGGGCTTGGTTTTAAGTGGTCGGGAAGATTGGGTAACACTACCGGACCAACTTCATCACCTCACTTCCCTGGAGAGTCTATCCATAGCTGAGTTTGGAATTGAAGCACTACCGGATTGGTTTGGGAATTTGTCTTCTCTACAAACTTTAGAGCTATCACAGTGTAAAAAGCTCAAGCATTTGCCGTCCAAGGAAGCCATGCAACGACTCACAAAATTAAAAAAAATGTTTTGTACAAACTGTCCGCTGTTGCAGGAGTGGCCCAACATTGAAAACTGGGGTCGGTGAATGTGAGTTGTTCTTTGTTCTTTCTTTTTTCCTTTTTTTTTTTTTATTTTTATAAATACATTAGGTTTTGAATTGTTGTTTTAGCCTTTCATGTTTGGTACCAATTACTCACCTCATTTTTAACTTTTATTTTTACAAATGTTTGAATTTTTTTTTACGGCGCCTAATACATTTATATTTCACCGCTTAATTTCAGAGCCTGATTTCAACTGTCTTACTGATGATTTAGTGGCTGAATTTTATCTATTTTTCCATATTCTGCGTTCAAAAAATTAGCTAATTAGGGGAATAACGCAAAAATCCTAGCCAACTTGCAATTTTGTCACTACTGCACATCTCTTCCAATGTGACTTTGTTTCAATAACTTATAATTCTATGGCTCTCTTTTAAGTTATTTTATGCAGGCTTGCTATTCTGATAAGAAGTAGAAATAGTAATCAATTATATATAGGTCTGAGTTTCTATCTTGTTCGTCCCTTTTGAGTGTATTTAATTTAATACACAGTGTTGAACTTTACAAAGGATCAATTTGGATTCTTTTGTTCTTAATTTATTTACTGACAAATAAATAAATTGCTGTTTTATTTATATATATATATTTTTTGTTGATTTGTGATTTATTAGTACTGAAGTTGGACGATTTACTCTTTTCCAACTGATCAATTTTATTCACGGGCAAGTGGTAGCAGTAAGTAAGCGAATTACTCTGGCAAGCCTACAAAAATGTTCAAAGTTTGCATATTCCAGGTGATTGCCCCAGATTTTTTTTTTCCTCTTACAAGTGTTTGAATCTTTTTACCATAACCTAAATCCATCTATATTCGATCTCTTAATATACATGCTCTCAAGTTCTACCGCCCCATTTTCCGAATGTATTATGTCGTCTGCTCCACATGCAAATGTGGATTTGTCATTTGTAATGCCACGATTTCTATACAATTGGAACGTTACTTAAACTTTTCCTTCGTTGAAATATAAATAGAACAATGGATGATACAAAATGTGGAATTTTTTTTTTTTTTTTATATAATAGTTGAATCAAAACATGCAATAGAAAACCAACATAGTTAACAAAACATCTGTTTCAATGTCAACATAAAAAAATTAAATTTAAAAATGCCTTCAATCTTCAACATAAAAATCTTGAAATAACTAAATATTTAAACAAGGAATAATATTTTCTTTTGACATAAGACAATTTCATCATTCAATTTCCACCATGCTGCCAGCCTCCAACGGTTTTTCTATGGTGTCCTAAGGACACCATATAATGGAGTCCTATGCCTAGCTGCTGTTGGGTTTGTTGTCAAAAATAATCTAAAGTTAAAAAGGAAAAGAAAAGCGAAAGAAGAAGAATCCTAGGAGGAAAAGGAATCCAAATCATAGAAGGATTGTCTTGTCTTCCAAGGAAACGAAGCCTATAAATAAAGATGTTTTCTTCTTTTTTTATACATAAGTGGTACAAGTGAGTTGAGAGAAAAATTAGTGAGTCTAGCATCTTGAAAAGTTTTCTTGTAACTCTTTGTGGTTTGTTCGAAGAGATCGGAAGAGCACACGT